>MU763096.1:66556-79596 GCA_026770625.1 Nicotiana glauca | reverse complement strand
GGGCTGGGTAGAGATTAAGCTTATATAGGGGAGGGGGTGATTTGATCTTGGCCGTTGGATCATTGATGATCCACGGCCTTGATCTTTTCACTTATGGAGACGGCCTCGTTTGGCTTAGCTGTGAGACTGGGTCGGTCTTGGGGTGAAATGGGTCGGGTATAAAGGAGTGATTGAGGCCGTTGGATTGAATGAGATGAATGGCCCCGATCAAAGCTCCTGAAACGTCATTGTATGGCCTTAGACGGGAGTTGTACTGGACCGTTCGATTAGCTTGATCGACGGCTCAGATTTGAGGTGCCAATACGGCGTCGTTTGGTGAGGTATGAGGGATCAAGAGACTGGACTGGGTCATGAAATGAATTGGGCCTGATTCTTGGTCTCAAATTTAAGCCAAAATCCGAATTTCTCTTCAATTTTCAACTCTTTTCTTGTCCTTCTTTATAATTAAATAAAATTCCTAATTAATTTATAAAAATCAAAAATAAAACTACACAGATATTAATTAATACTTAACAACAATTAACATACCAATTAACACATTTAATTAAAATAAAATCATACAATGACAGCAAATAGAATAAAATACATATTTTTGTGATTTTCATTTTGTAAAACAAATTTAATTACTCCTAATTGTAGAATTAAATCCTAAATGCAAAATGAGGCATATTTTTGTATTTTTTTATTAATTTAAGAAATAAACATGCCATACAAAAAATGCAAATAAAACAAGGAAAATAATAGAAAATTCACAACAATTGCAAACAAACAAAAATTATTTTATTTTTTGAATTTTCTGGGAGTAATTCATATGTAGGGCAAAAATCACGTGCTCACAGCTACCCCTCTTTGTCCGAAAGTACGAAGAGTTTTCGTGCAAAGATAAAGTGAGCGGATACGAGCTATTTTTGCCCGTTCGAGTACTCCGTGTGAAGCATTTTTTGAAAGATTTGACCGAACCTCTGCTTCAAAAGGTTTCCTACATATCCTTGGCTAAAAAGGAATCAGGTCAATGTAGTTCAAGAAGTTTGGGTAGCTGGAACTACCATGAAACTGTGATCTTGCTGTCACTGCTGTTGCTGCTACTGCTTACTGACCTCCTTATTACACCAGGCTAAAACGAAAAATAAGAAGCTACACTAAACTAGTCTATGAATTACAAAACCTTTATCCAAATTTGCAGGCTTGTTCTTATCGCCTTGTTTTCTTGTCCGCTTACTTCATCTGATGTTTCTTTATTTCTGTCTTGACATTGTCGGCCTTTCTTGATTGCCGAACTTGAACTTATGTTATGGATCTTGCTGTAATCCTCCGCTTTACTGATTTCAACTTGAAATGTATTCCTCTGTTATACGGGCGGGCTCCCGACTTCAATCTTCAAAGTTGAAAAGTAACACCTCCTTTCTACAGGCGGGCTCCCGAATGCAACAATTTAACAAGTAATACCTCCATTCTACGGGCGGGCTCCCGACTGCAACTGAAAAGTAACTACTCCGTTCTACGGGCGGGCTCTCGAATTTCTTCAACTGAAAAGTAACACCTCTGTTCTACGGGTGGGCTCCCAAATGCAACAACTTAAAAGTAACACCTCTGTTCTACGGGCGGGCTCCCGAATTCTTCACTTGAAAAGTACCACCTCCGTTCTACGGGCGGGCTCCCGAATTCTTTAACTGAAAAGTAACACCTCCGTTCTACGGGCGGGCTCCCGAATGCAATAACTTAAAAGTAACACCTTCGTTCTACAGGCGGGCTCCCGAATTCAACAACTTAAAAGTAGCACCTCCGTTCTCCAGGTGGGCTCCTGACTTCAATAACTGAAAAGTAACACCTCTGTTCTACGGGCGGGCTCCCGAATGCAACAACTTAAAAGTAACACCTTCGTTCTACGGGCGGGCTCCCAAATTCTTCACTTGAAAAGTAACACCTCCGTTCTACGGGCGGGATCCCGAATTCTTCAACTGAAAAGTAACACCTACGTTCTACGGGCGAGCTCCCGAACGCAACAACTTAAAAGTAACACCTCCGTTCTACGGGCGGGCTCCCTACTGCAACTGAAAAGTAACACCTCCGTTCTACGTGCGGGCTCCCGAATTTCTTCAACTGAAAAGTAACACCTCCGTTCTACGGGCAGGCTCCCGAATGCAACAACTTAAAAGTAACACCTCCATTCTACGGGCGGGCTCCCGAATTCTTCACTTGAAAAGTAACACCTCCGTTCTACGGGCGTGCTCCCCAATTCTTCAACTGAAAAGTAACACCTCCGTTCTACGGGCGGGCTCCCGAATGCAACAACTTAAAAGTAACACCTCCGTTCTACGGGCGGGCTCCCGAATGCAACAACTTAAAAGTAACACCTCCGTTCTACGGGCGGGCTCCCAAATTCAACAACTTAAAAGTAGCACCTCCGTTCTCCAAGCGGGCTCCTGACTTCAATAACTGAAAAGTAACACCTCCGTTCTATGGGCGGGCTCCCGAATGCAACAACTTAAAAGTAACACCTCCGTTCTACGGGCGGGCTCCCGAATTCTTCAACTGAAAAGTAACACCTCCGTTCTACGGGCGGGCTCCCTAATGCAACAACTTAAAAGTACACCTCCGTTCTACGGGCGGGCTCCCGAATTCAACAACTTAAAAGTAGCACCTCCGTTCTCCAGGCGGGCTCCTGACTGCAATTTCAAACTTTAAAAGTACCACCTCCGTTCTACGGACAGGCTCCCGAATTTCTTCAACTGAAAAGTAACACCTCCGTTCTATAGGCGGGCTCCCGAATGCAACAACTTAAAAGTAACACCTCCGTTCTACGGGTGGGCTCCCGAATTCTTCAATTGAAAAGTAACATCTCCGTTCTACGGGCGGGCTCCCGAATTCTTCAACTGAAAAGTAACACCTCCGTTCTACGAGCGGGCTCCCGAATGCAATAACTTAAAAGTAACACCTCCGTTCTACGGGCAGGCTCCCGAATTCAACAACTTAAAAGTAGCACCTCCGTTCTCCAGGCGGGTTCCTCACTTCAATAACTGAAAAGTAACACCTCCGTTGTACGGGCGGGCTCCCGAATGAAACAACTTAAAAGTAACACCTCCGTTCTACGGGCGGGCTTCCGAATTCTTCACTTGAAAAGTAACACCTCCGTTCTACGGGCGGGCTCCCGAATTCTTCAACTGATAAGTAACACCTCCATTCTACGGGCGGGCTCCCGAATGCAACAACTTAAAAGTAACACCTTCATTCTACGGGCGGGCTCCCGAATTCAACAACTTAAAAGTAGCACCTTCGTTCTCTAGGCGGGCTCCTGACTTCAATAACTGAAAAGTAACACCTCCGTTCTACGGGCGGGCTCCCGACTTCATCAATAATTCAACGATAATCCAGACTCCATTCTCCAGGCGGGCTCCTGACTTCAACTGTAACTTTAAAATAAATACCTCCATTCTTCAGGCGGGCTCCTGACTTCAACTGTAACTTTAAAATAAATACCTCCATTCTACGGGTGGGCTCCCGAATGCAACAACTTAAAAGTATAATTTGAATTGATTTCCTCGTTCCCTCGAGAAAATTTTCGACAATGGCAGAAAATTTTCTGCCCTAGTTTTGGTGATCTTCTTTGTGGCATGCCTTTCTGCCACAAATAACATTTCTATTTCCTGCTTCAAATCAAAGAAAATTTGTTAGTTTAAAACATGGTGAGTGGTCGTGCCACTCCAGCTGGGGATGGTTTTTCCTTTTCCTTTTCCTTTTTCCTGCTCTGTGTTTCCAAAACTTTTTTGGGGAATGATATTATTTGCTGGGGACAATATTTCCTTTTCTTCCCTTCCCCCTTTGTGTTGTCCGACCCTCTTGGAGCTCGGTTGAAAAATCTGTCGGGGATGCTCCTGCATTCGGATGATCTGCAGGGGATCCTCTTGGAATTTGGTCCAGAATCTTCTCAACTTATTATCTTCCTGATTTAAACCAATTCACCACTTGGTCTTGCAACAATCTTCTTTTTATTTCATCGCCTTATCGTTGGCTTGTCTTATTCACATTTTGCTTTACATCATTTTGGCGACTGGTAGTAAGCTCTGAAAAATCCTTCTAAAAAACAAACAGCTGGAGAAAAAGTCTTTAAACGAAGAAAAAGCAATGAATTCAAAAAGATAGAAAAGAAGAAATCTTTCTGAACAAATGCTTGGAGAAAGAAAAGAAAAAGGACTTATCTGAACGGTATAATCGATTCCAACGATCATGTCGTGCATTCCGAATTAATCAACCTAGTCTATTTGTATCAATCAATCTTTCTGACGTCCTCATTTTGTTGGGGATAAACAAGTATCCAATCTTTGCCGAATGCGGATTCTTTCCGCCACTCCTATCTTGTCGCCTCATAGTGCCCTTTGAGGGGTTTTCACTAATAAGACTCTCTCATTTCTATCAGCTCCCGTCGTCTCATGGTGCCCGTGAAGGTTTTCACCATAAGACTCTCTCGTTTTGTTTCTCTCAGCTTTCGTCGCCTTATGGTGCCTGTGAAAGTTTTCACCATAAGACTCTCTCATTTTATTTTTCTTTCTCCACTGGGGATTGGAGTGTTGCCGATAAGATTCTCTCCACAGGGGATTCTTTTGGCTATAAATTCCTTCAGCTCATGATCCTCATTCAATCGGGGATCAGTGTGTTACTCTCAGTTTTCATTTGCCTGGCTTGGCACCTCTCGGATACTGATCGGGAGGTCTTTTTTGGACATCAACAGGGTTTTTGTGTGGGGATAAAAGGAAAGGATATCAAAAATTCGAAAATAACTTTGATGAGTAAAACATTACAACTCTTGGAATCAAACTTTTCCCAAAATTTTTAAAACATAACTTCTGCCCCAGTTTTCTTGCTTGGGGATTTTTTATTTTTATTTCACTTTGACCGAGCCGTAAGGCGCCTACGTATCCTATTTTGAGGAATCAGGTCGAACGTAGTTCACTTGATTCCTTTGTTTTTCTTTTGACTTTGTTTTTATTATTATTTTTTCAATATATAGTTTTTCATTTTCATCAATGATTCCAAAAGAGGGGTATGAAAGAAAAAATAAGGCTCAAAAGGGAAGCAAAGGTTAAAGTGTTTGGATAGTAGAAAGATTGCCTCCGTCATTTCATTCTCCGATAAACGTCAAGTACAAACAAAACAACTAACATTTTCAATCAAAGAAATTACACATAATATCTCTTGACTGCGTCAGAATTGATAGCCATGTCGATGCATCTCCCCTCGACATCTGTCAGGCATAGAGCGCCATTGGATAATGCCCTGGTCACAATGAACGGTCCTTGCCAGTTTGGGGCAAACTTGCCCTTTGCTTCGGCCTGATGTGGCAAGATTCGTTTCAGCACCTGCTGTCACACTTCAAATTTCCTAGGACGCACTTTCTTGTTGTATGCTTTTCCCATTCTCTTTTGATATAATTGGCAATGAAATACTGCTGCCAATCTCTTTTCATCAATTAAGCTCAACTGCTCCAATCGAGCCTTGATCCATTCATCATCATCAATTCCGGCCTCAGCAACTATCCGAAAGAACGGAATTTCGACCTTTGCTGGTATCACTGCTTCAGTTCCGTACACCAACGAATAAGGAGTTTCACCTACTAAAGTACGAACAGTAATGAGATAACCTAATAATGCAAATGGTAGCTTTTCATGCCATTGCCTGGATCCTTCTACCATTTTTCTCAATATCTTCTTTATGTTCTTGTTGGCTGCCTCGACCGCTCCATTCGCTTTGGGACGATATGGGGTGGAATTATGGTGTATAATCTTAAACTGTTGACATACTTCTTTCATCAAATTGTTGTTAAGATTAGCACCATTATCCGTGATTATCACTTTTGGGATCCCAAATCTACAGATGATATGGGAATGAACAAAATCCACCACTGCCTTCTTGGTTACTAACTTGAACGTTTTAGCCTCAACCCACTTAGTGAAATAATCGATGGTTACCAGAATGAACCTATGACCGTTGGAAGCTACCGACTCAATAGGTCCGATGACATCTATCCCCCATGCAACAAATGGCCATGGCGCTAACATTGTATGCAATTCGATTGGCGGAGAATGAATCAGATCTCCGTGTATCTGACACTGATGGCATTTCTGTTCGAAACTAATACAATCACGCTCCATGGTGAGCCAATAATACCTTGCTCGAAGAATCTTCTTCGCCAATACATATCCGCTCATATGTGGCCCACAAACTCCAGCATGTACCTCTGTCATCACTGTTGTGGCTTGACCAGCATCTATACATCTCAGAAAACCCAAATCTGGTGTTCTTTTGTACAACATTCCTCCACTGAGGAAAAATCCATTTGCCAATCGCTGAATGGCTCTTTTTTGATCTCCGGTGGCCTGTTCCGGGTTTGTTCCCATCCTGAGGTATTCTTTGACATCATAGAACCATGGCTCGCCATCCATTTCTTCCTCTATCATGTTGCAATAGGCATGTTAATCACGAACCTGAATATGCAACGGGTCAACATGAACTTTGTCTGGGTGGTGTAAAATCGATGCTAAAGTGGCCAAAGCATCGGCAACCTCATTGTTGAACTCTTGGGATGTGTCTGAACTCCACTGATCGAAACCTCTTGCTCAGATCGTGCAAACATTGTCGATAAGGTATAAGCTTTAAAACCCGTGTTTCCCATTCACCTTGAATCTGATGCACCAAGAGGTCTGAGTCTCCCAATACCAAAACGTCATGGACATCCATATCTACGGCTAACCGTAGGCCCAAAATGCATGCCTTATATTCAGCTATGTTGTTGGTACAATAATAACGCAACTGAGCCGTAACAGGATAATGATGTCATGTTTCAGAGATAAGTACTGCTCCTATTCCAACTCCTTTTGCATTTGCAGCTCCATCAAAGAAAAGTTTCCATCCTGGTTCCTCGGTCAATTCCAACCCGTCGATATGCATCACTGCTTCATCAGGAAAATACGTTCTTAATGGCTCGTATTCTTTATCAACCGGATTCTCAGCTAAGTGATCGGCAATGCTTGGGGTTTCATGGCCGTCCTTGTCACATAGACGATGTCAAACTCAGTAAGTAATATTTGCCATTTTGCTAACCTCCCTGTGGGCATAGGTTTCTGGAAAATATACTTCAATGGATCCAGACGAGATATGAAGTAAGTAGTATAAGAAGACAAATAATGCTTCAATTTCTGTGCCACCCAAGTTAGGGCGCAACATTTCTTCTCAAGTTGGGTGTGCTTAACCTCATAAACCGTAAACTTCTTGCTGAGGTAATAGATGGCCTGCTCCTTTCTTCCTGTAATGTCGTGTTGCCCCAGTACACAACCAAACGAATTCTCCAGGACCGTTAGATAGAGAATCAGTGGTCTTCCCGGCTCGGGTGGAACCAATACGGGTGGATTTGACAGATACCTTTTGATTTGGTCAAATGCTTCCTGGCATTCTGCCGTCCATTCTACCGCAACATCTTTCTTCAGCAACCGAAATATGGGCTCACAAGTTGCCGTGAGTAGAGCGATGAACCTGGTGATATAATTCAATCTTCCCAATAGACTCATTACTTATGTTTTGTTCTTCGGTGGTGGCAATTCTTGGATGGATTTGATCTTTGACGGGTCCAACTCAATGCCTCGCCGACTGACGATGAATCCCAATATCTTTCTCAATGGAACACCAAATGCACATTTGGCCGGGTTGAGCTTAATGTCGTACCTCCGAAGTCTTTGGAAAAACTTCCTTATGTCTGCTACGTGGTCTTCTTGACGCTTGGATTTTATGATCACATCATCTATGTATACCTCAATCTCTTTATGTATCATGTCATGAAACACAATAGTCATTGCTCTCATGTACGTTGCTCCAGCGTTCTTGAAACCAAAAGGCATTACCCGGTAGCAATAAGTCCCCCACGGCGTAATGAAATCCGTCTTTTCCGCATCTTCTCCATCCATCAGGATCTGATGATACCCAGCATAACAATCCACAAATGATCCCATCTCACGTCTGGCACAATTATCGATCAAAATATGAATGCTGGGTAATGGAAAATTATCTTTTGGGCTCGCTCTATTTAGATTGCGGTAATCGACACATACCCTAATCTTCCCATCTTTCTTCGGCACTGGCACCACATTAGCCAACCAGTCAGGATATCGAGTGACCCGAATAACCTTTGCCTGTAGCTGCTTGGTTATTTCTTCTTTAATCTTCACACTCATGTCTGTCTTGAGCTTCCTCAATTTCTGCTTGATGGGAGGGCATGCCGGGTCAATGGGTAATTTGTGAACCACTAGATCGGTGCTTAATCCGGGCATGTCATCATACGACCATGCAAAAATGTCTTTGAATTCGACAAGTGCTTTAATTAGTTCCTCCCTTATGTTTTGCTCAATGTGGATGCTGATTTTGGTTTCCCTGATGTCGTTTGCATCCCCTAGATTGAAAGCTTCAGTGTCATTCAAATTGGGCTTGGGTTTCTCTTCGAACTGGCTTAATTCTCTGTTTATCTCTTCAAAGGCTTCATCATCATAATCAACCTCTCGTACAATTAATTTGGAATCAGATTGATTTTTTAGACTAGGTTGAAGATCCATTGTGCATGCCATGTCATTAGAACCAGTATAAAGAGAACTGTTCAGAAAGAAAAAGAAGAAGACAAAATTAAAACAAAAATAAGAAGGGAAAATTTTCACTTTATTAAAATGCGAAATAACAGAGTTTCACACCTTTGCTGAATACAAAACAAAACAAGAATTGGATTACAACTCTGGGATAATCCAGAAAACAAGAAAGAAAAATCCAGAGCCTACTACCAAGACTCCCTCCAAGTAGGAAGAGGAGTAGTTGTCCAATTGTTGACATTGGCTCTAGGCCACACAAACTGTATGTCCGCCCCACTGGAACCTTCTCCAGCTTCTATCACGTTGATGTCGGCGAATAGACTTTCAAAACTATGATCCAAATCCCCATCTGACCCAATCAGTGGTCCGAGAACTTTGGGGATTGACAACCTTCTAATACTTCCCTTGACAAAGGACCTGGAGAGATGTGGAACAGGCTTCGGAAGAACCCAACCTCTCTTCTTCAACTTTCGAGCCCGTCTTACGTCTGCTGCGGTAGGCTTAAATCCTAACCCAAAAGTGTCAAGATTCTTGGGCAAAGAAACTGGTTGGACGATACCCTGCAGATCAACCCCCAAGCCTTTTCCTAATACAAACCCATTGTTTAACATTTCCGAGGCTATCATGAAGGTGGCCGGTGCGATTCTGGCCAGTGGAAGGTTCTCGCCTTCAGAAATTTTGTCAACTGAGACTGCATCAAAAATCTGGTAAACCTAGGGACCTTTGTCATCATCATTTTCTATGAATGGTATAATGGCATCACCCACAGTGCTTGTACCGTTATCCCCATGCACCACTATCTCCTGCCTGTCCCACTCAAATTTCACCATCTGGTGCAGTGTAGAAGGCACTGCTTTGGCGGCATGGATTCAGGGTCGCCCCAAAAGAAGATTGTATGATACTGCCACATCTACCACTTGGAATTCCATGGTGAATTCAATTGGACCAATGGCTAATTCCAATAAGATATCACCTACCGTGTCAGTACCACCCCCATCAACACCTCGGACACAGACGCTATTCCTGTAAATCCGATCATGATCAACCTTCAGCTTGTTCAGAGTATTTAAAGTACAGATGTTGGCGTTTGACCCATTATCAATCAATACTCGGGTGACCACCGAGTCTTCACATTTCACGGTCAAGTATAGGGCTTTGTTGTGTTCTGTACCCTCTGTCGGCAATTCATCATCAAAAAACGTCACTCGGTTTACTTCGAAGATTTTGTGGACTATCCTTTCCAAGTGATTTACAGAGAGTTTATCTGGAACATGAGCCTCGTTCAGGATTTTCATCAGTGCCTGACAATGGTCACTGGAATGGATCAACAATGATAGCAACGAAATCTGTGCCAGAGTCTTTCTTAACTGTTCCACAATGGAGTAGTCTTGGGCCCTCATTTTCTTCAAAAACTCCTCCACCTCTTCCTCCATCACGGGTTTCTTTATCACCGCTGGATTGGACCTTCTTAACTCTGTGGGAGTAAAACACCTCCCCGAACGAGTTAACCCCTGGGCTTCACATATTTCTTCCACAATCTCCTTCCCTTTGTACATTACCATCGCTTTATTGTAGCTCCATGCCACGACTTTCTCGCTGATTATCGGCCTCTGTATTACTGGTTTGATAACAATTAGCCCTATGCATGCTGGCTTGCTTGGTATCCCTTGCACCGTTTTTGATCGGTTCTGTATTTTTTGCAACACCTGCGATCTCTTCCCCATCACCACCACTAGCTTGACATCTACCTTCTCCAACAGTACCACCTATTTTCCACTGGTTGACTTTTCTCCTTGGCTGGCACGGATCATCATCACCGTCTGTGAGAGTTTCCTTAGCTCTCCTCCTTCGTGTACAAGTTCGATCATATGGGTTTCGTGGTGTGCTGGCAATGGGTTCTGATTGATGTTGGGTGCCTCTGGTGTCTGAACCTCAATCTTGTTGGTGTCAATAAGATCTTGCACCACCCGTTTCAACTTCCAACACTTTTCGGTATCATGTGAGGGAGCTCCTGAACAATACTCACAGCTTACCGAGTGGTCCATATTTTGGGGAAGGGTATTTGGCAATCTGGGCTCAATAGGACTCAACAAACCCAACTGCCTTAATTTGTGGAACAAAGCAGTATAGGTTTCTCCCAACTCAGTGAAGGTTCTTGGTTTTTGTATTCTTTAATTTCTGAAAGCATAATTCCTCCGGAAACCTATCCCTGGAGGGTTCCTGTAGGCCCTTGGCAGTGGATAGGTGTTTTGTGGAGGTGGGTATGTATTTTGTGGAGGTGGATATGTGTTTCGTAGAGCCGGCGCGCGCCATTGCGGACGAACCGAAGGCTGGGTGTATGTTTGGGCTTGGTATGATTCTTGTGGTGGGTAGTAATGTTGCGGTGGGCTGTATGGGGTATACAGATAATTTGGATGGTGGGGTCTGGGTGGGTTGTAGTAGGGTCTGCTGGATCTGGACCAACTGCTTGCCTCAACTGCGGCAACTTCTTCCTTCTTTTTCTTTCCAAGCGCACCTCCCGTGCCGCTCTGAATGGCCTGAGTTATCGCCTTAATTGCCGAGTAACTCAGGATCTTATTGGACTTAAGTCCCTCTTCTATCATACCTCCCATCTTCACCACTTCGTTGAAGGATTTTCCAACTGACGTCACCAAATGACCGAAGTAAGTTGGCTCTAGAGTTTGTAGAAAGTAATCTACCATTTCCCCCTCTCTCATTGGAGGATCAACTCTGGCTGCATGTTCTCTCCATCGGAACCCAAATTCTCGGAAGCTCTCCCCAGGTTTGTTCTCAAGCTTAAGCAATGTGAGACGGTCTGGGACTATCTCATGCTTGTATTGGAAGTGTCCTGCGAAAGCTTGTGCCAAATCATCCCAGGTGTACCACCTGCTCGGATCTTGTCTTGTATACCATTCCAATGCCGACCCACTCAAACTATGGCCAAAGTACACTATTAGCAGCTCGTCTTTGCCTCCTGCTCCCCTCATCTTGCTACCAAAACCCCACAAATGAGCCATAGGATCGCCATGCCCTTCGTATAAATCGAACTTGGGCATCTTAAACCCCGCCGGTAATTGGACGTCAGGGAAAGGGCATAGATCCTTGTAGGCTACACTGACCTGGTTTCCTAACCCGTGCATGTTCCTGAGGGACTGCTTTAGGCTTTTAAATTTCCACATCACCTCGTCCTGCTCGCGATTCTTAACCGGTTTCTCAGTTTCTGCTGGGACCTCGAAGTGGGGATTATAGGTATGTGGCTCGGGTGCTTTAAATATGAGTTCAGGGGGGTAATATTGTGTATCGTGAGCCTGAAACAACGGCTCACTAGACGATCTTTGTAATGTGGCTGGAGGAGGTGCCACAAAGACAGGAACATTTGGTGGAGGAGGGTTCTGATTAGGTGGTGGAGCTTGGGGATCGTAGGCATCTCTTCCCTGATAGTAGTGATGGCTTGGGAGGCTTGTTGAAGGGCCGGGGAGAGGGTGTTCCGGCGTGTATCCTGGTGGGAAAGTAGGAGTAATGGGTGGTTCGGTCTCTTTTTGAACCCTAGCCAAGGCTAGCTGCATTTCATTCATTTCCAGCCTCATTTTTTCCATTTTTTCCATGGCTTCCTTCAGCATCTGATTTGTTATTTTTTCCGACTCAACGCTGTTGTCTGATCCAGTTATGCTTTCTGGTATAGGCCCTTTCGATCTTGTTTGATAATGGTACGGTGCCAGTTTATGCTTTAACAACTAACTGCTTGAAATTTCTGATATATCAACAAACTTGTTAGTTTTCAGAGTTTAATCAAACAGGTAATCGCATGTTCAGATGCAATGCACCTAGGCAGTTTAACCATTTCTATCATGCCATTTGCTTCAATTGTATGTGTCATTCCGGCTTATTTTGCTTTCTTTATTCGTTTTTATTTTAGTGGTGATCGAATCTTATATAGATTGCCTACGTATCATGTCCCCACATGAATCAGACCGAGCGTAGTTCTGGCATAAAAATAAAGACACAAAAAGTTTTGGAATCTTTTATTTTATTACCAAACATCGTTATTACAAACCACAAACCACCCCAAAAAGAAAAACAAAAAATGAAGATTTCAAACTATTAACATGGTTTGCTATCAGAAGAGAACAGATGGAAGACAACAGACTCTTTAAAACAACAAGCAAAAACTTGAAACTAGGGGTACATTAAAGCTTTGAATTTTGGTTCCCGCGAGGCATCATTCGGCCTTTCTGCGGGCTTTGGTGCAAGGTCCCTATGCAAGCTTCTTAATTCATCCATGATTTGGTGGACGTAGCCCATGACTGAAGTAAAGAGGGTAGGACGGAGCATTTCCTCACATGCCAGGCACCTCATAGTGATGTAGTGCCCAATCTCTTCGATTCTACCCTTGACCCTATCCTTCTCCATAAGCAGTCG
>MU763096.1:38695-60472 GCA_026770625.1 Nicotiana glauca | reverse complement strand
AAGAAGCGCAGACTGCAGAAACCCTTTGCAAGATCAGGATTGTGAACTGTCCGGGGTATTTTCAATGAATCTAAGAACCGATGCACAGTGACGGCCCTGGGAGCAATTAAGTACTTGAATCTTAACGGGGCTTCATCATTCCCAATATACCCGGCGATTTCCTCCAGCGTTGGGGTGAGCTCAAAGTCTGAGAAATAAAATACGTTATGTGCCGAATCCCAAAAAGGGACCAGCGCTCTGATAATATCTCCCCGAGGCTGGATGTCTAATAAACCTGTAAGATCTTTTAGATACTTCTTCACTTCATCTTGCCCTTCCTTGCCTAAGTCATTCCACCATAATTGCAACTCGAAAGGAATTTTGGTCATTATTGAAAAGGTTACGTTTTGTATCGTGCTCATCATGCACATTTTTAAGGAGATTTAGACAAAAGAAAAACCTTTATTTGACTAAAAAATAAAGCTAGTTTTTTTTTATTTTTTTATTTCCCAATTTTAGAGAAAAGAAAAGTTGGTTTTCCGAACACGGCCTTTAAGCACTTCAGGGATGAAGGTTATAAGGCTGTAAGGGTTAACCGGTTAAAATCCTTAAAATGACCAAGGGTGGTTGTTTATGCAAAGTTAGCCTTCCGGAGTCCCTTTCGGGAACATTCGGCTATATTTGACAAAAGCGGCATCACCCGACTTATTTATGACAAAAATTAAAATTTTGACATTTTTAGGCTATTTTTTTTCTTTTTTCTTTTTTCTTTTTTTTGTTATTTTTGCAAAAGGGGAGGTTGGACCCGATGTGGGTTGCCTACGTATCTCACATCCTGTGAGAATCAAACCAGCGTAGTTCGCCGATAAAACAAATTACTTTTGAAAACAATGACATTTCCTTTTCTTTTACCTTTTTTTTAAATTTTATTAGCAAGCAAAACGAACTATTTTTGAAAATAAGACTATTTTTTTTTCTTTTTCCAATTCATTGGCATATAAAACGAACTATTGTATTTTTTCATTTTATTGACAAACAAATAACTATTTTTTTTTAAGAACAGCATCACACATTTTTTATTATTATTTATAAATAAAGGATTTTTTTTCTTTAATTTTTTTTTAAAAAACATTTTTTTTCTTTTTAAGTAAAAAAAAACAAACTATTTTTGAAAATAACAATTCTCTTTTTTTTTTTATTTTATTCTTAAAATCTGGTAGAGTTTCGACACTACTTGGGCATTAGTTTGTTTCTAAAAATGAGTAGTTATCTCTCTACACTGTTATTATTATTATTTTTTATTTTTTTCAATATTTAAAAACCGGTCAGCATGCAAGTCTGAAGCAAATAAATGCGTAAAACAAACAGGATGCAGCAAGATGTCTTTTTTTTTCCTGGTTATCTGTCTTAGACGGACCCAACCCCTGTGTTGAGTCCCCTAAGTCAAATGAAACATGATGCAAATAAGCGTTCCTACTAGGGATCCGGCATGAAGTCACGTCATTCTAAGTTCAAAACCTAAGTATGTGTTCTAGACTGGGTACCCGAGCGGACAACTCGAGTCGAGGAAGGGGAAACGTACCGGGAACCAAAAGGCCATCCGGCTTAGTAACTTGTCCAACCTCTTTCTTATTCCAGGGTATTGACACTAACAGAATAGGGAGTCTTAACCAGTATGCACATCCCCGGAGGTGAGAAGAGAAGGGTTTCGGCACAGTTTATATATACAGTACAAATAATATCAAAGCGGTAAAAAGCACATTTTGCACATTAGGCATGGAACATGAAATAAAATCAGATCAACAAAACCAAATACAACAATATATCTCCAGCAGAGTCGCCAGAGCTGTCACACCTCCTTTTGGCGCTACCCGGGTAGCAAAGGAGTTTTTCCAATTAAAGGACAATCGAAACGGGATTCGATTATTAAGAGATTCAAAGTCGCCACTTGAGAGATTTATGGTGTCTCAAGTCACCGATTTGAATCCCGAATCAAGGAAAAAGTTGACTCTATATTACAGTCTACGAACCAGAAATCCGGATAAGGAATTCTGTTAACTCGGGAGAAGGTGTTAGACATTCCCGAGCTCTGTGGTTCTAGCACGGTCGCTTAACTGTTGTATTCGGCTTAATTATCCGATTTTATAACATGCTTAAACTATGTGCAAATTTTAACCTTTTACCGCTTTTAATATTATTATTATTATTTTATAAGAATCGCAACATCGTGAAAATACATCTAAAACCATGTCACATCAATGTACCCGTGGTTATTGACATATTTCAACTCTGTTGGGACTTTGATTTGGGAACATAAATGTGCACCCGAGTTTAAGAAAGTGAATTTATTAATACGCGCCTATAAAGTCTAACACGTTATTATTTTTGAGAATGCCGTGAAATTTTCTAAGACGGCATGTCCCGAAGTCTATACAATTATTATATCCAAATATCGAGGGCCCCGCAGCTTGTGCGTTTTATTTGGCGAGGTTCGTCTCATTTATTTTAAGGATCTTCCTATAGTGACTATGTTTTCTATTTTCTTGTTTGTCTCTAAAAATGAAAGAAGAAAAGATCCTACTTTATTTACATACTTACAAGTTATTATAGTTAATTTTCGAACATGATTTGTTAAATCTAAAAAAATACAATACAGGGCAGTCCGTTTGACAATTATAGGCCCAGGTCCAACGTATAAAAGGTAAAGCTGGACCTGGGCCATCCTTCTTCAAATTAGGCCTAACTAATGGTTTCTTCACATGTTCATAATTTGCCACTAAAAGGTAACATGGTGTTCTTTTTGTTAAGAGAATTCTACAAATTTTAAAGTGGCATCCTATTTGAATGGAAGAACTTGGAAATCCAATTTTAATCCTAAGCCATTTGCATGCTGAAACTGATCAACAGTATCTAGCTGAACAACATTCCTATAAGTTTCCAAAATATGCTATTTGTTTAATGAAATAATTATTGGGTACCTAACATGCTTCTTGACAAACAATAATGAATTAAGAGAACATAGCTAATACAACATCAGTCCCTCTTAACTTAAGCGTACATGGAGCATTTGTTAGCTAAACTACTACCAAATGTTCAGTTATACATAACCAAACGCCTATATGATTCTAGTAAAGGAAACTAACTAATATATGTACAACTAAGACTTAGAATACAACTTAAAATAAATACTAGAGCTTCAACTCTTCATTTATATTTCATGCTTCAATTCTCAGCTTACAAGAAATGTGTACCTGATATTTGGAAAATGGCAAAGAAGAAGAGGAATATCAGTAGTGCAACAGTAACACAAACACAGCAACACAGATTCAGCAACCAGCAGAACCAGTAGCAAACAATAGCAGAAATCCCAGGAAAAGATTTAAAACCAACCAGGAAACCCCAGGGACTTTCAAATCAACAGAAAACCAAGACACTCAATTATATTTCTCTCTTCAGCTATGACTTTTCAATCTGAAGAAATTCAGTCTTGAACTATCCTCTTATCTCTCAATGTCTATGTTCTCTTTTTTTTCTTTTTTATCCGAATGTTCTCTCCTTATTTCTCTATCTCTTCTAATTCTGATTTCCAGCCTTTAATAGGCATACACATTTAGTGTGTTTACCACTAACAACTTAGCTTTTTAATTTTTAATTAACCCATTATCCTAATGCTTATATTTTAACTATTAAAGCCTATTTCAATCTCTAAAATTCAGTACTAAGTGCCCTTCCTACTATGTTTTGTTTCCAATTAGCTAATAGCAGCCCTAGTTTAATTATTAGTTAATTTAATTCCCAAACTACCCCTTAAATTGCTGAAATCTACTGCCCTAATCCCTTACAATCTGTACCTTACTAACTAATGACCAATTCAATCAAACAATTAACCCAAACTAAATCTTAATTCCATACTACATTGAATCTATAACAGCTATAACCAAATCTTCAATATAAAACAAAGATGCATACAATCCAATTCAAACAGACATGGCACCTCACCAAAGGCATTGATAATGCAAATAGAACTGAACATCAACTAGAGCAACTATTAAGCTTAAAACATAAAATCAACTCAGAAAGAAACCAAACAAATAAACCTACTGGGGAGAGGAATTTACACTATTGATCATGCTGTCCTAACAATCAAACCTGAAGAACTAATTGACGACATATATTCCATTGACTATACAGGCTATAACATTTAGCAATTAACAACAATCAATCAGCATAAACAGATGAACAGGTGATTCAAGTGGTGTTGACAAAATAGGGGTTATAAGGAAACTAATTAATCGACGAATCTACTCATATTGATTATATAATTTACAACATATACCTAACAATAAACAGAAGAAAAATTCGACCAAATAAAAAGGTCTGTTTTGGGAAGAAGAAGAACAATGAACAGAAAGAAAAATAACACCACTATAACAACACAAATGATTAAAAATAAACCAAAATAAAAGAGAGAAAAATACCTCAGAGATGAATTTGGGAACAGGCGTACCCAGGTTCGAACTCAGACTGGATTTTTGGGGTCAAACTGACCTTAACCGAATGTTCTCAATTGAGAACATTTCGGCTAAGGTCGATTGGACACCCAAAACCTCATCAATTTGGACAGATTCCCAGTTTGGAATTTCTAGGGTTCTTAGGTTCTGATTTGGGCTTCGAACGATTCTAGCTAGATTCGAACCAAATCAAGAGTGGTTTGGTAACGAGGGAGGTCCGGGGAATGTCTGANTCATTTATTTTAAGGATCTTCCTATAGTGACTATGTTTTCTATTTTCTTGTTTGTCTCTAAAAATGAAAGAAGAAAAGATCCTACTTTATTTACATACTTACAAGTTATTATAGTTAATTTTCGAACATGATTTGTTAAATCTAAAAAAATACAATACAGGGCAGTCCGTTTGACAATTATAGGCCCAGGTCCAACGTATAAAAGGTAAAGCTGGACCTGGGCCATCCTTCTTCAAATTANGGCTCGAATCTTCAAACGAAGATTCGAGAAGTTCCAGGAAGATTCAAACCAAACGGGTGGTGGAATCGGATTGGGGTGGTTAGAAGGCCTTAGGGTGTTAATTTGGTGACTGGCGGCATTGTTGCCACCAGGTTTCAGGCGGAGGGTTCTTAAGGCGGCTAGGGTTTGGGAGGGGGATCGTCTCTGATAGAGACTATGATGAACAGGGAAGCGAGGGGGTGATTGGATTGGGAGGGCTGGGTAGAGATTAAGCTTATATAGGGGAGAGGGTGATTTGATCTTGGCCGTTGGATCATTGATGATCCACGGCCTTGATCTTTTCACTTAAGGAGACGACGTCGTTTGGCTCAGCTGTGAGACTAGGTCGGTCTTGGGGTGAAATGGGTCGGGTATAAAGTAGTGATTGAGGCCGTTGAATTGAATGAGATGAATGGCCCCAATCAAAGCTCCTGAAACGTCGTCATTTGGCCTTAGACGGGAGTTTTACCGGACCGTTCGATTAGCTTGATTGACAACTCAGATTTGAGGTGCCAATACGGCGTCGTTTGGTGAGGTCTGAGGGATCAAGAGACTGGACTGGGTCATGAAATGAATTGGGCCTGATTCTTGATCTCAAATTTAAGCCCAAATCCGAATTTCTCTTTAGTTTTCAACTCTTTTCTTTTCCTTCTTTATAATTAAATAAAATTCCTAATTAATTTATAAAAATAAAAAATAAAACTACACAGATATTAATTAATACTTAACAACAATTAACACGCCAATTAACATATTTAATTAAAATAAAATCATACAATGACAACAAATAGAATAAAATACATATTTTTGTGATTTTCAATTTGTAAAACAAACTTAATTACTCCTAATTGTAGAATTAAATCCTAAATGCAAAATGAGGCATATTTTTGTATTTTTTTTATTAATTTAACAAATAAACATGCCATACAAAAAATGCAAATAATACAAGGAAAATAACAGAAAATTCCCAACAATTGCAAACAAACAAAAATTATTTTATTTTTTGATTTTTCTGGGAGTAATTCATATGTAGGGCAAAAATCACGTGCTCACAGCGACGTGCAGTCCGATCCACATATAATCCTTACATCCAGGCCCTCGGCCTCACATCCCTCCATGTATCCTCACATCCGGCCCTCGGCCGTACTCAGTCAGAATATCGTCACAAGCCGCTCGGGCACTAGTAAAACAGTAGTCCTCAGCCCAAATTATCATTTAAGACTCAATATGAGTGAAAGTGGCTGAGTTGTAAAGTAGTGGAGAAATAGTATGACTGAGTTCAAGTAATAAGTCAAAACAGTGAGGAAGACAGTGAAAATAAATCCCCGAAGTGTTCAAATAGTTGGCACGATGCCCAAGTACGACGATCAGCCCAAACAACAGTGATAACAATTAAATTCCAGTTAAATACGTGGTAAAATCAACAATCGGGGCGGACCAAGTCACAATCCCGAACGATGCTCTACCCCACGCTCATATCCGGCGTGCAAGTCACCTCAGTACAGCACTATGATGTGCAAATCCGGGGTTTCAAACCCTCATCATATCATTTACAGGTATTACTCACCTCGAACCGGTAAAATTCCTCGCTCGCGACGCCCTTGCTCCTCAAATTGGCCTCCACATGCATCGAATCTAACCAAAATCAGAGCGAATACATTACAATATGCTAAAGGGAACAACACCCACTCGAAAACAATAGAAAAATATTAAGAATCTCGAATTTGGCAAAACCCGAGTCCCAGGCCCACGTCTCAAAAAATTATAAAATTAACATCACCGGCTTCCTTATCTCGTCACGAGTCTAACCATGTAAAAATCATTCAATTCCCATATCATTTCGAACCTCAAATCCTTGATTCTATCCAAGAGGGTTTTTAAGCTTTTTCTCCCTTAAATTCACGGATTAACAACAAAACTTGCAATAGATTCGAGTAATATAACCAAAATCGAGTTAAGAACACTTACCCCGTTGTTCTCTCCAAAAATCTGATGAAAAATCACCCTATCCGAGCTCCAAATCATTAAAAATGGAAAATAGGAATGAAGTCCCATTTACTGAACTTAAAATTCTGCCCAGGCCTGTTCTTCATCGCGTTCGTGAGACTTCTCTCGCGTTCGCGAAGGCCAACTTCCCCAGACCTTCGCGTTCGTGTCCCAGAGCCTCGCGTTTGCGTAGGCCAAATATCTCCAGGCCAATTTTCTTTCTACACGTTCGCGGTTGCCCTTTCGCGTTCGCATAACACCCTGCTCCTCTCCTTCGCATTCGCGTCTCCCCCTTCGCGGTCGCGAAGGCCAAACTCACCGCCCCTCATTTTTCCTCTTCGCGTTCGCGAGATACCCCTCACGTTCGGGAAGAAGGAAACCAGATACCAGAATAGCAGTTCAAAATTTTCCAAAATTGACCTATTGGGCATCCGAAACACACCCGAGGACCCCGGGACCTCAACCAAAAATACCAAAACCTCCTAAAACATCATACGAACTTATTCCAATCATCAAAATGCCTTAAACAACTCCAAAACCATCCAATTCAAGCCTAAGTTCTTTTAAAACTTCCTAAATACACTTTCGATCAAAAACCCGACCAAACGATGTCTGAATGACCTGAAATTTTGCACACACATCCCAAATGACACAATGAAGCTACATCAACTCACGGAATTTCATTCTGACTCCCGGATAAAAATCTCACCAATCAAGCGGAATTCGCCAAAATACTAACTTCGCCAATTCAAGCCTAATTCTACACCGGACCTTCAAAACCACTTCCGATCATACTCCTAAGTCACAAATCACCTCCTAGAGCTAACCAAACTATCGGAATTCACATTCGAGCCCTCTAACTCATAAATCAACATCTGGTCGACTTTTCCAACTTAAGCCTTCTTATACGAAACTAAGTGTCTCATTTCCTATCAAAACCATTCCAAATCAACCTGCTTACACAAGATAAGGATACTGAAATATAACAAAGCTGAAAACGGGGAAAACGGGGTGATAACTCATGAGACGATGGGTCGGGTCGTCACATTGTTATAGTTAGCTAAATTTGACTACAGTTGATAGTTTTAACTAGGGTAGAAAGGGGTTGGGGTGTGGTTACATCAATTTGGTAATTTTAGGACTAAGGTAGGGGCAATAAGGGTAGTTCACTTGAGGAATCTGATAGTAACTGAATTTAGAAGCTACTAGAAGCACCTAGAAGGGGTTGAAATTAATATTTCAAAGTCATAGTGTTGTAACTTGAGAAACAAGTCAATGAAAAGAGGACTAATTTGAAAATAAAATAGGGACTAAAATGAAAATAGAAAATTGAGGGTTGCCCTCGTCTTTGCCTATAAAAGGCATCTCCAATGCCTTGAGTCACAAGTTTTAGCCCCCTAGAATTCCCCTTAGAGCAAGGAATTTGAAATTCAAAAAATCCAAGTCTTAGATCTAGTATTTCAAAAACCAAAAACAACAAAAAATCTTCAAAAAAATCCAAAAAACACTGTTCCATTGAAAACTTTATGTTGATTTCGATTTTTTGGTTATTGATTCACATCCTCTAGTTCCATCTTTGGTTGCTAAAGTTCAGAGGTTCATTTCGAGTGATTTTAGGTCTAATTAAGTTGGTTTTTGGTTGAGTTTTGCTCTGCTGAAGTTTCAAAAGCATTTTGAGTTCAATTTCGAGTCTATTTGGGTGCATTCAAGTGGTTTGTGGTTGATTTCATAGTTCTGTTTGGTTTCGAACTCCTTCTGGATTGTTGAACTAGTTCCCGGGCTGTTGTTGATCTCTTTTGTTCATTGCAGCTGATACTTCTTCATTCTGTTGTGATTTGAATACCAGGTAAACGTCTTAAATCTCACAATCATGTAGATATTCAGCTGAAAAATGGAATAAAGTGGAAGCACAATTTTGTTGAAGTTTTCAATTGATTCAATGTGTTCATCGTAGTTGACTGTAATAATGAGATTTCCATAAGACTGTTCATCACAACTGTGTAGTGTAGTTTGATTTCAATTAGCTTTGAACGTTAGTTAAAATGTCTATCTCAAACGCTTAAACTCTGTAATTAGAACTGGCTGTACTGGACTATATGAGTTATTTAGATTTGTTGTAGGTAACCTAGTTATTTGTGCTATTAATGTGTGATTAACTGAACTAATGTCATAATATAAGTTACTTGTGACTTTTTTATAATCGTCTGTGTCAATTCGTAGCTTAAACAACTTCACTTGAATAGTTGCACTAAATCTAATTGTTATATGAACTTGAAGTAGGCTTCTCGAATAATTATTAGAGTTTGGGTAGTAAATGCTTTAGTTTGATTAATGTGTTTTGAATAATGCTGTAATACGTTTAGATGTATAGGCTTTGGCATGAAACTAGAACCAAATTATTCATTATCACCTTTAGTAGAATAATTTGAAACAACTTCAGTGGGCATTTGTTCTAAGTGAATTGAGACTTTGTTGGGTCTAACGACTTGGGCTTAACAGCTCTTTTCAAGAGGTGTAGGCTTCAGTCCCTCTAACGAACAGCCTAGGTCCGGTTCTGATGTCTATGTACGTTTGGGCCTGGGATGAGGTATGTGACTGGTCAGTTTATTGGTGTAGATATGAGTGCAATTTCCCTTCGTTGGGCTTATCTAGGAGCCCAATGGTTGGCTTTGGTGCAAAATTATCATTCGATTTGCTATAATCTAGTAACAAATTAATTAGGACTTTTTCTTTTGTTATTAGAGTCAAATAAAATAGAAAATCATAGTTTGCTTTAGGGTTGACCTTTAAATAATAAATGAGATGAGCCTCGCTAAATAAAATACATAAATTGAGGGGCCCTCAATAAATGTCTATATTAAAATACTTAGATTTCGGGATGGGCCGTTTAGCGAATTTCACGGCCTTCCCCAAAGATAATAACGCGTTAGTCTCTATAGGCGCGCACTTTAGTAACATTACCTTCCTAAACTCGGGTGTGCATTTCATGTGACCCAAATCAAATCCCAAAAAGTTGAATAAAATGTGTTTAGGATTGCGGGTGCATTTGATGTGACGCGGTCCAAAGACACGTTTTAAACGACGTTCAACTTTCTTTAAAATATTAAATAAAAGCGGTTAAAAGTTAAAATCGGCACATAGGTTCATCATGTAATAAAATCAGATAAATAAGCTAAACACGACAGTTGAGCGACCGTACTAGAACTACAGAATCCGGGAATGCCTAACACCTTCTCCTAGGTTAACAGAATTCCTTACTCAGATTTCTGGTTCGCGGACTGTTAACAGAGTCAGATTTTCCTCGATTCGGGATTCAACCGGTGACTTGGGACACCATTAATCTCCCAAGTGGCGACTCTTATTTTTTAATAATAAATCCCGTTTCGATTGTTCTTTAATTGGAAAAACTCCTTTATGCCCTTGCAGGTGTAGTGAAAAAGGAGGTGTGACAGCTCTGGCGACTTTGCTGCGGAAGAGAACCCACAATTTCGGTTCAGGTTTCAAGAATTCGAGCTCAGTTAAATTGTTGTATTTGGCTTTATCTGATTTTTCTACATGTTCCATGCTATATGTGCTAAATATTTTACCGCTTTGATATTTGTTGAATTGTATATAAATTGTCACGAATCCCTCTCTCTTTCTAAGTCTTCTACATCATGGAGAAGGGTGCACTTCGTGTAGCTTCTCTTTTGTTTAGAGTCTTTCCCAATTTAGAACGAGTTTTGGATAAGTTGCTAAGCCGGCGGAGCTTCTGTATCCCCGGTATGCTGCCTCCCCCTCGGCCTGAGTTGTCCGCTCGGGTAAGCTAGGTCTAGACCAATAAATCTAGGGTTTAAACCTAGAAGAACAATAAACTCATAACGGATCCCTAGTAGGACGCTTGTTTGCATCATGTGCATTTGACTTAAGGGGACTCAACACAGGGGTTGGGTCCATCTAGGACAGGTGACCTGAATTGAAATGACCATCCTGATGCATCTTACGTGCTACTTGCGCATTTATTTGCTCGGCTTCGCATGTTGACCTGCTTGTATACAATGAGTGAAAATTGTGAAAAATAGCAGTGTTAGGACTAAGTGAGGGTAATCATTTGTTTGAAAAACCAATGCTCAAATAATACCGAAATGATTTTTGCAAAAATGAAAACACAATGAAAAAAGAAAATATTTGGAAAAAAGATGGTTGTTCAAAATAGCTTTGATTTTGGCCAATCGGCCCGAACTACGCTGGTTTGATTCTCACCGGATGTGAGATACGTAGGCAACCCTCATCGGGTCCAACCACTCCTAGCCAAAAATACCAAAATTTAAATTTTTATCCAATAAGTCAGGTGACGCCATTCTTGTTGAAAAATAAGCCGAATGTCCCCAAAAGGGTGCCGAAAGGCTGTTTTTGCAAGAACAACCACCTTGAGTCATTTTAAAATGGTTTGCGAGCGCAGCCTTAAAATCTCCCTTTCTAAAGTGCTAAATGGCCGTATTCGCAAAATCGAGTATTTATTTTCTTAAATAAATTTTTTGAAAAATAGCCACTGTACTGTTAAGTCAAAATAAGACATTACATGACCAGTTCTCTTTAAATAGTCACAGTTGACATTAAAACCTTATCAGGCTTGCGCAAGCCCATGGCGATGTCGAGTGATGCCCCGTGGACCCTAGGATTTGAAGCTTTGATGTACTCCTGGATTAGTCGAGTCTGTATTTTGTTTTTGAGTTTGTTTTGTACTTTCTTATTTGAAAAAAAAGACAAATAGTTTAGTAGTTTTTGTAATCGCAGTTGTTATTAATGAAAATTGGAAAATTCCCAAAAATTATTTCTTTATTTCTTACATTTAATTTTGTAATTATGCGTAAGAACTACGCTTGGTCTGATTCATGCGGGTTCATGATATGTAGGAAATCTACATAGGATTCGACCATAACAAAAGAAAGAAAAAGAGAAAAAGAAAGAAAGAGAGGAAAAACCACAAAAAGGCAAAAAGAAAGGAAAAGAGCGAAAAAACAAGAAAGAAAGGAAAAATCGAGAAAGGGAGAAAATAGGAACAAGAGAAGACAAAGGCAAGAGTGAAAAGAACAAAAGAAAAAAAAAGAGAGAAGAAAAAGAAGAAAAACAAAGGAAGAGAAAGTTTACAATTGGAAATAAGGAAAAGCCGGGATGACGCATGCGACCGATCAAAAGCCGTTACCAATATGTTAAATGCCCTAACGCTAACGTGGTGGTTTCATTTTGTCATGTCATTCCAGAAAGGTGGTTGGTTTGTGGTTTTAAAGTGGTAACTCCTCTTTACAACACGAGGACAAAAAGTAGTTGGCATCCTGGCAACCCATTCCCACAACACCCGGGCAAACAACAAACTGAACATGACAGGCCAAGAATCAGATGCCAGTATCATGGACCAGTCAAAAGAGGTAGAAGTGGTGGATGTCAAAGCAATGAGTGAAGAGATGTATAAGTTGAGACATCAGATGGCCGAGATGCATCAGGCCTGGGCTAAGGGCCAGCCGGCGCCAATTTATCCCGCTCATCCAGCATATATCCCACCTTTGGCTCAGTCTTAGGAGCCCCCTCTCGTGCATGCATCTGCACCTTTTCCTTTCCACCAACAGAGTTATAGCACCACCTCCTATCCTCCCCAAGCTCCACCACCCAAACAAAACCCTCCTCCACTAATCACCCCTGTCTTTGTGGCGCCTACTCCTGCCACATTGCAAAGATCTTCCAGTGAGCTAGTGTTTCAAACTCACGACAGCCAGTACTACCCTCCTGAGCCATATTCCTACTTCCCTCACTTTGAGATCCCGGTGGAAATTAACAAGCCGCTAAAAGATCCGGAACAGGAAGATATGTTTCGAAAAGTAAAAAGCCTGGAGGAATCCTTCAGGAACATGCAAGGATTGGGTGGCCAAGTCAGTGTGGTCTACAATGATTTGTGCTTGTTTCCTGATGTACCGTTGCCAGCAGGGTTCAAGTTACTAAAGTTTGGTTTATATGATGGACATGGTGATCTCGTAGCCCATCTGAGGGGATTTTGCAGTAAGATGAGAGGATCCGGGGGAAGGGATGAGTTATTGATGGCATACTTCAGCTAAATTCTAAGTGGCGTAGCCTTGGAATGGTACACACAGCAGGATCATGCCCGATGGTACACTTGGAAAGATTTGGCCCAAGCGTTTGTGTGCCATTTCCAGTACAATCTCAAAATCATCCCAGACTCTCTGTCACTCACTAAATTTGAGAAGAAGCCTGGGGAAAGCTTCATGGAGTACGGTTTCCGGTGGAGAGAACAGGCAGCAAGAGTCAATCCTCCAATAAAAGGGAGCGAGATGGTCGATTACTTCTTACAGGCTTTGGAGCCTACTTACTATGGTCACCTGGTGTCAGCAAATCTTTTAACGAGGTAGTGAAAATGGAAAGTATGGTTGAAGAGGGGCTCAAATCTGATAAAATCATGAACTATTCGTCAATCAAGGCAACTACCCAAGCTATACAGAGCGGCACTGGAGGGGTACTGGGAAAGAAATAAAAGAAGATGCGGCGGTAGTTGACTCGAGAACTTGGTCCAGTGGCCCATCACCATATTACCATCAACCTCAACCCTTTCCCCAAACCTTACCCCACACTCCACAGCACTATTACCCACCCCATGATCCCTACTTCTCTATCCACCATGCCCAAGCATACTCCCAATATCCTACCCATGCGCAATGACGCGCACCTATCCCACAAAATACTTACCCAATTCAAAACACCTACCCACCTCTAAGAGCCTACAGGAATCCCCCTGGAGTAGGTTTGCGAGCCAGCCAAAAGTTTAAGCAGGAGAGGGCACAAAAGCAGGAGACTTTCACCCCATTGTAAGAGTCATATGCAGACTTGTTTGAGAAACTAAAGCATTATAACCTGATTGCACCAATTCCTCCGAATCATGTGGATAAGCGTTCAAGATTCTTTGAACCTTTTAAGCGGTGTGAATACCATTCCAATGCCCAGGGGCACGATGTCGAAAGTTGTCGGGACTTGAAGAGAGAGATAGAAAGAATGATTCAGGAAGGGATAGTTGCGGTCCAGGACAGTGCCACCCAGAACATTACACAGAATCCTTTACCTGCACATTATGGTGCACATTTTGTGGGGAAGATCTATGGCGACAGGGAGTATGAGAATCCTCTCGGAAACTCGTTGAACGAAGTCAATGATATTGAAATTGGTGAAGGCCCCAGCAATTTTGATGGGCAATCCAGTGGCTAAAATGTCGTGTTTGGTGATTGGAAAGACGCTCCATCTCCTGGTTAGATAGAGTGGAGTTTTAGTGGTTTATTTTGTTGTCATTTCTATTGTCCGGGTTATTTTTAGGGTTGTAATCGGGATATTGTTTTGTGACTCAAACCTTTCTATCCTTTCACTTTGCCTTGTCTGTTTAGTCATAATAGCTTGTTTAGTTCCATCTAGGTTTGTTCAAGGGCTGTAACTAGTTTAGTTTGCTTGTTTTGTTATTTAAACCCTTTCACCGTCAATCTAATGCAATTCTCTGTTTCCCGCCATTTCTAGTCATTTTATTTAGTTCCCTTCTCCTTTTGCAATTCTATTCGTGCTGGTTCTAGTGACATGGCATGCACACATAATTCTCAGCCTGGTTTTAAAAGTCATTAATAAAGCAATGAAACAATGTTGAAGCTGTAAGGACATTCGAGGGTAATGAGTAAAGGCATTTTGAGATCACTTCGAGCCCAAACCAAGTGAAACTGGGGGCAGATAGAACATAAATAAATACTGTTGAAATGCATCATCGGCTCGAAGCCAAAGGCAAGTTTTCACTAAGTCTACAGGGGCCGTTCGTGGTACCGAGATTGTTGTCCAATGGTGTTGGGTAATTGACAAATGTAGAATGCAAATATGTGGATATGGTTATTAATTCTGGTCCAATCAAAGATGTTACGTATGTTTTCCTCATGTTTGTTTAATTGTGTAGTTTGTACTTGCCATGTTTTGGAGATTGGAATGACGAAGGCGTTTTGTTCTGCTATCCAAACACTTTATCCTTTGTTACCCCTTTGAGCCTCGGTTATTTTCTTGCATACCCCTCTTTCGAAATGAATAATAAAACTCGTAAACCTGAGCAGGGAAAGTAGGTGGAGAAATAAGAGAAAAATAGTGAAAGAAAAGGAAAAGAAAAGGAAGAGAAAAAGAAAAGAAGAAAAGAAAAGAAAAAAAAAAGAAAAAGAGAAAAGAAAAAAAAGAAAAGAAAAAGAAAAGAAAAGAAAAGAGAAGGAAAAGAAAAGAATGAAAAGAAAGGAGAAGAAAAGTGGAAGAAAGGAAAGATCGCAACAACAAAAGTAGTCGTCTGAACTACGTTTGACTTGATTCCGAAAGGATACTTAGGCAGCCTCTCTCTGAGGTTCAGTCACACCAAAATAAAAATACAAAAGTCCCCAAGAAAGGAACTGAGGCGGAAGTTGTGGTTGTTGTGGGAAGTCTAATTCCGAAAGTTGTAATTTTGAACCCATGATGAAACTGTTTAGAGCCTGTAATACCCTTTCCTTATAACCCTATCCAAAAACCCACATTACGGTCCAAAGGAACACATTCTGATCAATCTTCAAAAAATGTTGAGTCAAGTAATAAGAGGCGAATCATATTGGGGGAAACACTCTAAACGAAGGAAATGAAGAATGAGAGTCTCGATGATGAGAACCACAACGGGCACCACAAGTCAATGAAAGATGAGAGAAATCGAAAATGAGAGAGTCTTAATGGTGAAAACCTTCATGGGAACCATAAGGCGACGACGAGACCAGAGAAAAACAAAAATGAGAGAGGCTTGATAGTGAAAACCCTTCGGGCACTACAAGTCGAATAAGGATAGGGAATCAGATCAGGCAAGCAGAGCATTGAAGCCCAGTTTCACGGCGAAGAGGTACAACAAGAGCCGAACACCAGACTTGCTAAACAGAGTAGGCTGCATGTACATGTCAAGGTCGTTAGAGTCGGTATCCACATCTAATGGGTTGCTACTCTGTAGGTTTCTTGTTAGGAATCGTCTCTTTCCATTATCCTTTACTCTATTCCTCCTATCTTGTTTTACTCCTTCTTCCTGAGTTTGTTTGGTCATAACCAGTGAGAAGTGACTTCAAAATCTGCCACCAGCTTTCCAATTGAACAAAACAGGATCTGGCCAGCACATCAAATTGTCGTAAGTCAGGAAAGAACAACAGGCACACTGAGTTGGCAACAATCAACATGCTTTGGGTTCCTTGTAAAATGCAACGGCCTGGCATATGTCAATTCATGAACAACGCAACAAAGGAAGGGTTTGGGGTGAACGGATCGAAGGTATTTTCGGTGAAACACGAAAGATTTGGTACACATCATGTCATGAACAATGAAATAGTATAAAGTGTTTCGGTGGACGGATCAGAGGTATTCTCCGTGTCAAGGGTAGCAAAGAAAGTGGTTTTCCAATAAACAAGCAAGATCTTCGAAGGGAATCAGTTATCATGTAAGTGAAGGAACAATAAACTCAAAGCCAAAACCAGTGGTTAAGTCGAGGAAGAACAACATATACACGAAGAGGGGACAATAGACATGTTGTGGGATTCATATGAGACATAAGGATTGGGGAGATGACAGTTCATGCAAAGAAACAAATAGAGGATATCGGGTCGTCCTCAAAGTTCAAGGCCACAAACCATCCACCACATTTTAAACTCATAGGTTTTCTTTGTTTGAAACAGGAACAAAGCAGTGCAAGAAAGTGGGAAGAAAAGAGAAGAAAAGAAAGAAAATAAAGGGAGGAAGAGGACAGCAGGCAAAAGGGAAGTTTCTCAAATCTCCGCCCTTGCCTGTTTTGTTAGTGTGCACAAAATGCTGCCATTGCTTTTCACATTCTTTTCCTCCTAGGATAAAAGGCCTAGTTTGATGGATTTTTCCCTAAATCTAAATCTTAGTCTGACGAATCTTTCTCCTAAGATAACAAGATCAAAATCTTAGTCGGACAAATCTTTCTCCTAAGATAACAAAATGGACCTAGTCTGAGGAACCTTCTCCTAGGATCAAAGTCTTAGTCTGATGAACTTTTCTCCTAAGATAGTAAACCTAGTCTGATGAATCTTCTCTTAGGATCTAAATCTTAGTCGGATGAATCGTTCTCCTAAGAAAGCAAAAAAACCTAGTCTGATGAACCTTCTCATGGGATCAACATCTTAGTCGGACGAATCTTTCTCCTAAGATAACAAAATGGACCTAGTCTGAGGAACCTTCTCCTAGGATCAAAGTCTTAGCCTGATGAACTTTTCTCCTAAGATAGTAAACCTAGTATGATGAATCTTCTCTTAGGATCTAAATCTTAGTCGGATGAATCGTTCTCCTAAGATAGCAAAAAAACCTAGTATGATGAACCTTCTCCTGGGATCAACATGTCACGACCCAAAATCTCGAACCCGATCGTGATGGCGCCTCTCGTGAGGACAAGGCCAGCCAGTCAACAAAACATTTCATCCCTTGTAATTACATAGCAAGAATAAGTCTAAATCATAGTCAATATAATATTAAATGTGAGATAAACGTGATAGAACAGAGAAACCATCCCCAACTCAGCCCGAAATCTGGGTGTCACAAGTCACGAACATCTAAAGAATCTAAACACTATTATAAGGCCAGTAATATACATAATGGAATTTAGAATCAAAGGAAGAGATACGGTGCCGCGAACATTGACAGTCACCTTGCTCAGCTACGATGGATAAATCTCCAATCAGCTCAAAACCCGCTATCGGGTGAACAATTACCTGCATCTGCACACGAGGTGCAGGGAGTAAAGTGAGTACTCCAACTCAGTAAGTAATAAAAATAAATAATGACTGAAAGCATAAAATCTCATAAGGGCACAATTAACGCTATCTCAAGTAGTAAAATCAGTTATACAATAAAACAGTGAGCATCAGATAATTCTCCTTTTAAAGCAGTAAAGACAAATAATTTCAACAGTAAGGATTAATCAAAGCTTGCCCCTCGGGCTCAATATATAAATCTCAGTATAGTATCAGCCCCACGGGCTCACTCCCAACTCACCAGCACACAACATCAGCCCCTCGGGCTCACTCCCAACTCACCAAACACAAACAACGGCCTCTCGATCCACTCCCAACTCACCTGGATACCCTGCGCTCACTGGGGGTGTGTACAGACTCCGGAGGGGCTCCTACAGCTCAAGCGCAATATCAATAGGCCTGAAAGCCTTCACACATCACACTCAAGGCCCGAAAGCCTTCTCACATAACACTCGAGGCCTGAAAGCCTCCTCACATCACTCAACATATCCTCACAGATGGCCCTCGGCCTCAATCAGTCCAGAAAATAATCATAAGCCTCTTGGGCATCAGTAAAACAATAGTGCTCAGCTCAACAACATTTTAAATATCATTAAATCTCGAGTTGAGTATAAACGTAGCTGAGTTCACAAAATAATATAATTCAATTGGACTGAGTTCAACTAACATTTCAATTCGTGAGGAAAATAGTGATGTAAATTCACAAAAGATTTCAGGTAATTGGCAGGAAGCCCAAATAGCAATAAGCCCAAATCATGGTGAAAAACAGTAAATCTTTATCAAATACGCGGTAAAATATCAATTGGGATGGATCAAGTCACAATCCCCAATAGTAAATGACCCCGCGCTCGTCATACAACGCGTGTCTCATCTCAACATAGCAGTATGTTGTGCAATTCGGGGTTTCAAACCCTCAGGGCATCATTTAAAATCATTACTCACCTCAAGACGGCCAAAAGTCTAGCTTGCTATGCCCTTGCCTCTCGAATTGGCCTCCTCGTGCGATGAATCTACCCAAATTCAGAGCGAATACATCACAATATGCTAAGGGAACAATACCCAATCGAAAACAATCAAATTCGGGCACAATTCCCGATATTACAAAAACCCGAGCCCAGGGCCCACATCTCGAAATCTAGAAAATTTTACATCAATACGATCCTTATCTCGCCACGAGTCTATACATACCAAAATTATCCAATTCCGATACCGTTTGGACCTTCAAATCATCATTTTACATTTTGGAAGATTTCACCAATTTTCTTCCCAAATTCCATCCCAAATCACAAATTAAATGATTGATTCAATGATATATTCATGTGATCTAGCCAAATCTGAGTTAGAATTACTTACCCCGATGAATTTCTTGAAAAACCTTTGAAAAATCGCCAAAATCCGAGCTCTCTAGGTCAAAATATTAAATAAATCTCAAAATCTCGTATTTATAGAATACCCCTCGGATTCCGACAGTGCTGTCCGCACAAAAATGACCGCGGTCCGTGCCCAGGAAGTGTGATCCGCGCAAAAATGGCCGCGGCCGCACAGGTATTTGACTGCAGTGACAGGATTCAGTATTTTGGCCATAACGTTTGCTACCAATGTCCAAATTACGATTTGTTTAGATTTATGGAAACTAGACACAAAGAGCTACACCTTGTGTTTTTGAATAACCTCAAAATTCCTTGTAGATCAAACGATATGAGCTTCCAAAGTAGGACCAGTGACCCTGCAGGTTCTTCCCGTGCGCGACCGAGCGCCCAGCGCGAGAAGGAGCGTTGTCCGCGCCACCACTGCTGCCCCCTCCATTTTTCTGAGTTCCGGGGTGTCCATACTCGCTCAAAACACACCCGAAACACACCCGAGGCCCCCAGGACCTCAACCAAAAGCACCAACAAGTCTGAAAACACATCACGGACGTAGTCGAGGCCTCAAATCACATCACATATCATTAAAATCACCAATTATGCATGGATTCAAGCCTAAGAACTTATTAAATTTCCAAATTTCACAACTGATGCCGAAACACGTCAAAACTAGTTCGAATGAGCTCAAATTTTGCAGACAAGTCCAAAATCACCTAACGAAGCTACTGAAACTCTCGGAACTCCATTCTAACTCCCGGATCAAAATTTCACCTATCAACCGGAAATTACCAAAAATACTAACTTCCCCAAAATAGGCTAACTTTTTCACCGGACCTCCAAAATTATGTCTGATTACGCTCCTAAGCCTTAAATCATTCCTCGAAACTAACTGAATCATCGGAATTCAATTCCGAGCCCTCCAACTGACAAGTCAACATCCGGTTGACTTTTCCAACTTAAACCTTCTTAAAAGAGACTAAGTGTCTCATTTCTTAATAAAATCACTCCAATTAAATTCTAACGCACCCAATACCGATAATGAAACATAAGATAGCCGAAAATGGGAAGAACGGGGTAGTAACTCACGATACGACGGGTCGGGTCGTCACACAACATCTTAGTCGGATGAATCATTCTCCTAAGATAGCAAAACAACCTAGTCTGATGAACCTTCTCCTTGGATAAAAATCTTAGTCTGATGAATTTCTCTCATGAGATAGTAAACCTGGTCTGATGAATCTTCTCCTAGGATCTAAATCTTAGTCTGATGAAACTTCCTCCTAAGATAACGCAATGGACCTAGTCTGATGAATCTTCTCCTAGGGTCTGTATCTTAGTCTGATGAATCTTTCTTCTAAGATAGAAAACCTAGTCTGAGGAATTTTCAACTAGGATAAAAATCATAGCAAATAGTTTTACTCACAGGCGACGTACATGCCAATCAAGTCTTTAGTTTTACTCTCACCATCGCATCAATAGCTTATGTAACAACTCACAAGTCTGCTCAGCCCCAAACTGGGGCACAAAAGTTTCTTTGTTTGTCTATTTTTTTTGCAGTCAAGCGCCCACCTAGAGAATAAGGGAATACTTTTCAAGTTCAGCAATCAGGAGCCCACCTGGAGAACAAAGGAATACTTTTCAAGCTTCAGCAATCAGGCGCCCACCTTGAGAACAAGGGAAGTACAATTCAAATTTTCGCTTTTAATTTTAATATTTGATAACATGATGTGCCCAGCCACTAAACTGGGGCAGAAAATTTTCTTTGTTTGTCTATTTTGTTGCAGTCAGGAGCTCACCTGGAGAACAAGGGAAGTACAATTCAAATTTTAGCTTTTAATTTTTGATATTCGATAACATGATGTGCCCAGTCACCAAACTGGGGCAGAAAATTTTCTTTTTTTGTTTATTTTGTTGCAGTCAGGAGCCCACCTGGAGAACAAGGGAATACTTTTCAAGCATTGCAGTCAGGAGCCCACCTGGAGAACAAGGGAATACATTTCAAGCATCAGCAATCAGGAGTCCGCCTGAAGAATAGAGGCACATATTTCAAACTTCAGCAGTCAAGCATCTCTTGGAAGAATGGGAAAACATCGCCAATCATAATTCAAGGCAACAACGCAAGGATTCCATCGGAAGAATACAAGTTCAAGGCAACACAAGAGAGAGTTTGAAGACATAGATAGGACCTTTTTGTAATTCATAGATCATAGCTTAGTCTAGCTTCTTTTTATTTTGACACGGTGTAATAAGGGAGGTCAGCAAGCAGTAGCAGCAGCAACAACAGTGAAATCACAGCTCCTGGTAGTCCCAGCTACCAAACATTCCCGAACTACACTGACCTGATTCCTTTTTAGCCAAGGATATGTAGGAAACTTCCGAAGCAAGGTGCAGTCAAACTTTTCGAAAATGCTTCACACGGAGTATTCGAACGGGCAAAAATTGCTCGTTTCCGCTCACTTATCTTTGAACGAAAACTCTTCGTGTTTCCGAGCAAAGAGGGGCAGATGTGAGCACGCGATTTTTTCCCTATATGAATTACTCCCAAAGATTCAAACAAAATGATTTCTTTCAATATTTTACAATTTTGTGAATTTTTGTGTTAAATTTTGTTAATTGTTT
>MU763096.1:0-38103 GCA_026770625.1 Nicotiana glauca | reverse complement strand
ATATATATATATATATATATATATATATACACACACACACACACACACACACATTTGGCATGTGCATTTAGGGTTTAATTTTATATTTTAGGATTAATTAGTAGTCAAGTTGCGTTTAAAACATAATATAAAGAAAATGACAAAAATGATCCTTTTTTGCATTTTTAGTTTTAATTTGCCTTAGTTTGCATTTAAATAGGGAACTTGTGTAATTGAAAATTTGGAAGTATAGTTTTAGAGTCAATTTCAATTTTGGGTTTTAATTTAGCATTTCATAAAAATCAGAAAAATATAAATAATGAATAAAATAAATACAAAAAAAAAGCAAATAAAGAGAATTAAAAGGCTGCTCGGTTTGGGCTTGATTTTAATAACCCCAACCCAAAAGAAACCCTCTCAAACCCGTCCAAGTGGTCCAGCCCAAAGGCCTCACCCGGTCCAGCCTTTCACCCCACCCAAAATGACACCGTCCGATTAACTTTAGATCTGGACCATCGAGGTTACCAAATCTGACAGTCCAGAAGCCCACCTCCATTAATATAAGATTGTCTGAACCCGGTCCCCCTCCTCATCATCTCCTTCATTTCCCCTCATCAAAGACCTCACCCATAAGAACCCTGGCCAGCCGCCCTAATTCTCCATCGCCGTCCATGGCGGCGCCGGCCTCCAAACCTAACCAAAATAACACCCTAAAAGCTCCTCTTCTCCCCTATCTTGAATCTGGCCATGGTTTCCTTCGAATCATCACCAAAGGTACCTAATATCAATTTGCAAATCCGGCCCAAAACCTTACCTAGTCTAAATCCGACCAAAATTACGTCCTGTAACCTCCTTGACCTCCTTGTTCCGAATCCCAAACCAAAACTTCTCGAATCTAAGTAGAACTTGGTGAATTTTGGATGTAGGGTTTCGAGTCTCGATACTGTTTTGGGAAGTTCAGCACTCTACTGTTTTTTAAGTAATGTTATTTGTTTATTTCAACAAAATAAACATATAACATTAACGAAAAAAACCAATTCCGAGATTTAGTCAAGTGGAAGGCTCATATCAGTGAGTTCTTTCTTTTCCTTTCTTCTTTGTTTAATTCCCTTCTTTTATTTCTATCCGCATATTTATTGATTTCTAGTATAATTCTGTATTGAATAGGGTCAATTCTCTTCTAATTTTGGGTAACCCTTAGCTTAGGGCATTAGTGTGATTAGTGTTTGAAATTGTTAGTCTAATTAGTGTTTGAATTAACAGAATAGTTAGCTTTATCAATGTTAGATTTCTCTTATTTTGATTCTGTTCTGCTGTCGTTCATAGATAATAGTAGTTATTAGTCTGGAATTTGGTAGTCTGAGTATTAGTTTAATTCTTGTTTGGTTAATCTGTTTTGATAAGGTTTTAATCGATCTTGTTTGAGCTTTTGTTCAGTTGTAATCTGTAATCAGTACTCTTTTATGGTTATTATTAACTGGTTTCAATTAGTTCAGTTTAGTTTGTTCAGGTTAATCATTAATTGGTATTAGTACTACTTTAATTCACTGCTCAGTCTAATTAGTTGTTATAGTTACCTAAATTTGACTATAGTTGATAGTTTTAACTAGGGTAGAAAGGGGTTGGGGTGTGGTTAGATCAATTTGGTAATTTCAGGACAAAGGTAGGGGTAATAAGGGTAATTCACTTGAGGAATCTGATAGTAACTGAATTTAGAAGCTACTAGAAGCACCTAGAAGGGGTTGAAATTGATATTTCAAAGTCATAGTGTTGTAACTTGATAAACAAGTCAATGAAAAGAGGACTAATTTGAAAATAAAATAGGGACTGAAATGAAAACAGAAAATTGAGGGTTGCCCTCATCTTTGCCTATAAAAAGCCTGTCCTATGCCTTGAGTCACAAGTTTCAGCCCCCTAGAATTCCCCCCAAAATCAGTCTCCAAGTTTCTTAGAGCAAGGAATTTGAAATTAAAAAAAATCCAAGTCTTAGATCTAGTATTTCAAAAACCAAAAACAACAAAAAATCCAAAAAACATTGTTCCATTGAAAACTTTAGGTTGATTTCGATGTTCTGGTTATTGATTCACATCCTCTAGTTCCATCTTTGGTTGCTGAAGTTTAGAGGTTCATTTCGAGTGATTTTGGGTCTAATTAAGTTGGTTTTTGATTGAGTTTTGCTCTGCTGAAGTTTTAGAAGTATTTTGAGTTCAATTTCGAGTCTATTTGGGTGCATTCTAGTGGTTTGTGGTTGATTTCTTAGTTTGGTTTCGAACTCCTTCTGGATTATACAACTAGTTCCTGGGTTGTTGTTGATCTCACTTGTTCATTGTTGTTGATACTTCTTCATTCTGTTGTGATTTGAATACCAGGTACACGTCTTGAATCTCACAGTCAAGTAGATCTTCAGCTGAAAAATGGAATAAAGTTGAAGCACAATTTTGTTGAAGTTTTCAATTGATTCAATGTGTTCATCGTAGTAGATTGTAATAATGAGATTTCTATAAGACTGTTCATCTCAACTGTGTAGTGTTGTTTGATTTCAGTTAGCTTTGAACGTTAGTTAAAATGTCTATCTCAAACGCTTAAACTCTGTAATTAGAATTGGTTGTACTAGACTATATGAGTTATTTAGATTTGCTGTAGGTAACCTAGTTAATTGTGCTATTAATGTGTGATTAACTGAACTAATGTCATAATATAAGTTAGTTGTGACCTTTCTATAATCGTCTGTGTCAATTTGTAGCTTAAACAACTTCACTTGAATAGTTGCACTAAATCTAATTATTATATGAACTTGAAGTAGGCTTATCGAATAAGTATTAGAGTTTGGTAGGCTTCTCGAATAAGTATTAGAGTTTGGGTAGTAAATGCTTTAGATTGATTAATGTGTTTTGAATAATGCTGTAATACGTTTAGATGTATAGGCTTGGGCATGAAACTAGAACCAAATTATTCATTATCACCTTAAGTAGAATAATTTGAAACAACTTCAGTGGGCATTTGTTCTAAGTGAATTGAGACTTTGCTGGGTCTAACGACTTGGGCTTAACAACACTTTTCAAGAGGCGTAGGCTTCAGTCCCTCTAACGAGCAGCCCAGGTCTGGTTCTGATGTCTATATACGTTTGGGCCTGGGCTGAGGTCTGTGACAGGTCAGTTTATTGGTGTAGATATGAGTGTAATTTCCCTTAGTTGGGCTTATCTCGGAGCCCAATGGTTGGCTTTGGTGCAGAATTATCATTTGGTTTGCTTTAATCCAGTAACAAATTAATTAGGACTTTTTCTTTTATTATTAGAGACAAATAAAATAGCAAATCACAGTTTTCATTAGGGTTGACCTTTAAATAATAAATGAGATGAGTCTCGCTAAACAAAATACATAAATTTGGGGCCCTCAATAAATGTCTATATTAAAATACTTAGATTTCGGGATGGGCCGTTTAGCGAATTTCACGGCCTTCCCCAAAGATAATAACGCGTTAGTCTCTTTAGGCGCGTACTTTAATAACATTACCTTCCTAAACTCGGGTGTGCATTTCATGTGACCCAAATCAAATCCCAAAACGTTGAATAAAATGTGTTTAGGATTACAGGTGCATTTCATGTGACGTGGTCCAAAGACACGTTTTAAACGACGTTCAACTTTCTTTAAAATATTGAATAAAAACTGTTAAAAGTTAAAATCGTCACATAGGTTCATCATGTAATAAAATTAGATAAATAAGCTAAACACGACAGTTGAGCGACCATGCTAGAACCACGGAATCCGGGAATGCCTAACACCTTCTCTCGGGTTAACAGAGTTCCTTACTTGGATTTCTGGTTCGCGGACTATAAATAGAGTCATATTTTCCTTGATTCGTGATTCAACCGGTGACTTGGGACACCATTAATCTCCCAATTGGCGACTCTAATTTTTTAATAATAAATCCCGTTTCGATTCTCCTTTAATTGGAAAAAATCCTTTATGCCCTTGCAGGAGTAGTGAAAAAGGAGGTGTGACAATCACTATGTCACAACTGTGTGACAGAGGTAACCTTGTAGCATACACCTCTACTAAATGCTTTGTGATTAATCTAACCACTTACAAGAATGTTTTGTAGGGAATGAGAGTTAACAATATTTATATTGTAGATCTGTCCACTCTCTCAGAAAATGAACTAACTTGTGTAAGTGTGCTGGATAATGATCCCCTCTTGTGGTACAAAAGACTTGGTCATGACAGTCTGAATCAGCTGAACAAATTAGTCTCCAAATACGTGGTGATAGGGTTAACTAACATAAAGTTCAAGGAAGACAAAGTTTGTGAGGCCTGGCTAGGGGGAAGCAGGTAAGATCATCCTTCAAAAGTAAGAAAATGATAAGCACAACCAAGTCGTTGGAACTGGTCCATATGGATCTTTGTGTTCCAATGAGAACCATGAGAAGAGGTGGAAAGAAATATGTAATGGTGCTTGTTGATGATTATTCTATATTTACCTGAGTTCTATTTCTAACTTCTAAAGAAGAAGCATTTGACATGTTTACTGCATTTGTTAGAAAAACTCAGAAACAATTAGGAAATCAACTTGCATCCATTAGGTGGTCTGATCATGGAACTGAATTAGAAAATGCTAAGTTTGCTGAATTCTATGATAAAAATGGTATAGATTATAATTTATCTGCCCCTAGGACTCCTCAACAAAATGGAGTAGTTGAAAGAAAGAACAGGACTCTTGAAGATATGGCTAGGACTATGTTTCTTTCTAGTAAACTGCCCCACAGGTTCTGGGCAGAGGCTGTAAACACTGCATGTTATATCATCAATAGATGCATGATTAGACCTCTTATAAAGAAGAATCCCTATGAGTTACTTAAAGAGAGAAACCAAATATATCCCATCTTAGGGCATTTGGATGTAAGTGCTTTGTGCACAACAATGGAAAAGACTCCCTAGGTAAGTTTGATCCCAGAAGTGATGAGGGAGTATTCTTGGGATATTCTTCATATAGCAAAGCATATAAAGTATTCAATAAAAGAACTTTGTGTGTAGAAGAAAGTGTACGTGTAGTATTTGATGAAACTAACATTCTTTCTAAGAGACAGGAACATGAAGATGAAGCCATTGGATTGGTAAAGGACTTGACTGAAGCCTCAGTACAAGTCAAAGTGGCACCAACAGATGGGATCAGGTGATGGAACAGGTTTTTCCATCCAGAGCAACCTGACAGGGGGAACTAATCAAATAGAAATTGAAATAAATGCCTTAAAAGGAACTGTTCATGACCCTGTTCCTTAGCAACAGTACTTGGGAGAAACATCTAGCAGAAACCAGTTGGTTGTGAAACCTCATAAGTATCAAAGTTCTCATCCCATTGAGAACATTATCACTGATCCAACATCTGGAGCCAAAACTAGATCACAACTAAAGAATTTCTGTGCCTTTGATGCCTTTTTATCTCTTATTGAACCTAAAAATGTTGTTGAGGCTTTGCAGGATGCAGATTGGGTTATTGCTATGCAAGATGAACTCAATCAGCTTGAGAGAAGTCAAGTTTGGCATTTAGTTTCAAGACCCAAGGACAGATCAGTCATTGGCACAAAGTAGGTTTTCAGAAATAAACTTGATGAAGATGGAACAGTCACAAAAAACAAGGCAAGACCGGTGGTCCAAGGCTACAGCCAAGAGTAGGGCATAGACTATGATGAGACTTTTTCTCCAGTTGCAAGACTAGAGGCAATCAGACTGCTCATAGACTTTGTAGCACACATGGAATTCACTCTTCATCAAATGGACGTCAAAAGTGATTTCCTGAATAGTTACCTGATAGAAGAAGTATTTGTGAAACAACCTCTAGGATTTTAAAGCAAGGAATGTCATGAGCATGTGTACAAGTTAGACAAGGCTCTCTATGGACTCAAGCAGGCCCCAAGAGCATGGTATGAACGATTGTCCAAATTTCTGCTGGAGCATGGTTAAAAAAGAGGTAAAATTGATAGTACCTTATTCTTAAGGGAAAAAGGTAAGGATCTCCTTTTTGTACAAATATATATTGATGACATAATCTTTGGGGCCACTACTGATAAGCTAAGTAAGGACTTTGCAAAATTAATGGAAAGTGAGTTTGAAATGAACATGATGGGTGAGCTTAACTTCTTCTTAGGCTTACAAATCAAGAAAAGTCCAAATGGAACCATGATCCATCAGCAGAAGTATGCAAAGGAGCTAATTAAAAAGTTTAAAATGGAGGAATCAAAAGAAATATATACACCCATTGCAACTGCTACTAAATTGGATGTTGATAAACCTGGTTCATCAGTTGATCAAAAGTTGTATAAGGGTATGACTGACTCACTTCTATATGTTACTGCTAGGAGACCTGGCATTGTTTTCAGTGTAGGGCTTTGTGCTCGCTTTCAGGCAAATCCTAAAGAGTCTCACCTGACTGCTGTCAAAAGGATACTAAGATACTTGAAAGGCACCACTGATTTGTATCTTTGGTATCCCAAAGGTAGCAATTTCAATCTAGTAGGATATGTTGATGCTGATTATATAGGTTTTCTAGTGGATAGGAAGAGCACCTCAGGTATGGCACACTTTCTTGGTTCATGTCTTGTGTCTTGGGCTACCAAAAAGCAGAACTCATTGGCCTTATCTACTACCGAAGCTGAGTATGTTGTTGCTGCCTCTTGTTGTGCTCAATTGCTATAGATCAAACAGCAGTTGGTAGACTTTGGTATTGAAGTTGGTTGTATTCCTATATTCTGTGATAACATTATTGCTATAAGTATGACAAAGAATTTTGTTCATCATAAAAGGACTAAGCACATAGATGTTAGGCACCATTTCTTAAGAGACAACTATGAAAAAAGGTCTGATTTTCATAGAATTATATGCTACTGGAAAGCCAATTGCTGACATGTTCACTAAAGCAATAAGTAGAGAAAACTTTGAGAGGAATAGGTTGGAATTAGGGATGATTAAGATCACCTAATTGGCCCAGCTCAGAATGTGAAAAAAATGAAAAACAAATTTAGCTGGGAATTCTAATTTTATGTAAATATCTAGAATAATTCTTTCTAAGCTTCATACTTTTATTAGTATACTCTTGTGACATGTGTATATATAATTCACTGATCTCTTATAAAGTTTTCTCTATTATGACATTTGAAGCATGTTCAAGAGAGTTCTATATGAAGAACCTGGTTCATCAGTATGGGTTCTTATGAAAGCTCAAGTATGTTTTCAACACTTTGCATAATTAGAAATATTAACACTTCAATCATGAGCAGAAGTCCTATACTTGCCAAATTCCTAGAAAATTCTATCAGTTGAGGCATTGAACTAATTTCATCCATTTAGAACTCTAAAATCATGATTTTTGCCAAATACCTAGGGAAGCCAAATAATCATTAACAGTCTGGAATTGCAATTTGATTATACCTCTAATTGACCCCTGAAAAGTTGTCGTTACTCATTAATGTCCAGTTCACTTTAAATACCAACCACATCTCTAATCTTCTTCATTATTCTAAAAAGCATCAAAAATAATTCTCCAGTTATAATTTCCTCTTCTCCAAAAATTTTCCAAATTCTATCAAGAAACGATCAACCATGTCTAACCCGCAAGATCATCCTGGTACTCCACCACCACCATCACCCTCAAATTCATCCTCATCTACTCCTTAGTGAAACCCCAAAACCTAGGTTTCAAGGGCATAAAATGTTGGCTAGAAAAAATGTAGCATCTAAAGCACTGAGGAAGGTTTTAAATAAGAAATTGAAAGCTATCCTGATGAAAGAAAGCCCAGCTCAGGAATCTGACTCCGGTTCTGAGTCAGAATCATTTAAATCTGCTAGTGAAGGTGAAAGACATGGGTCTTCTGACACTAAGAAAATTCAAGAAACGCATGCTGAGGTAAGTTCTTATATGGTTAAAAACTTAGAAAATAGGTTTGTTCTAGTTGGTCCTATTAGAGATGTAAAATTGACTGAATTGAGTAGGAGTGGAGCTAAAAAGAAAGGAAAAGAGAGAGAGAGGGTGCAAGTGGTGAAGAGAGAGGAAATGGGAAGGAAGGGGTTCCTACTATATGTGGGGTTGTAGAAGAAAGCGGCATAAACTCAGGGGAAAGTGGTTCTGGGGAGGCAGTAGAGGGATTGGTTCATCTAAGCAAAAAAAGAGATGAACCTGTTTCATCTGCTGAGGAAACCTTAGATGACCTTCTGAAAAGGTTGGGGCAAGTTATGATCCAAAGAAACGCAAAGCCACTTCACAAAAGGCCCCAACTACTTCCAAGACATCCAAGAAAAGCAATACTTTATCCCCAAAACCTATTGCCCCTTCAGTGCCTAAGGGAAGAGCCACTAGAAGCAGGGTAAAACAAAGTGAAGCTGACTTACAAAAAGCTCTAGAAGAAAGCAAGAAAAAGAAAATGGAGAAGGGGAAAGGAAAGGTTGCAGAATCCTCTGAGGTTGTAGAAGAAGAGGAGATGGAACTGGTCCATCAAGAAAGGGGAACAACAGTGGAGGTTCCTACATCCAAACCAAAAAGGTCCAAGACTTCTTCCAAGAAGTCTTCCTTTTCACCTGTGTATGCTGAACCCTCACTAGCCAAGAGGGCAAGATATGTAGTGAAAGGCAAGCAAGTGAAAATTACTGAAGAAGATGATGAATGGAGTGGAGAAGAAGAAGAAGAAGAGGAATCTGAGAAGGAACATGACAAGTTCGCCATTTTTGGCAAAAGAAAAATCTTGAAAGGTAGATTGTTTAAGGACTTGACCGAACTAGGGATAATGGCATTGGTAGATGCTTTAGCTGCACACGGTTGGAAGGACATGGTCCTTGAAATGGATTGGAGGCTGGCCAGGAATGAACTGATTGAATTTATAGCCAATGCTACAGTGAATGATGGAGTAGTCACTAGCCTAGTGAAAGGAGTCAAAGTGAAGTTTGATGCACTCAAACTGGGTGATATCCTGGACATTACCTACTGAAGGGTATGATGACTATACAAGACAAAGGTGGCCACATTTGGATTCTCTCCCTACTGCTCTTGAAATCACCAGGAGATTCTGTGACTCTAAAGATGTGCTTGAAGCCAGATTTGTGCAGAAAAGTGAAATGAGGCCTGAGCAAAAGGTCTTGTTTGAATTTGTCAACAAATGCCTATTACCTAGACACGAGAGAAGGCACACCGCAAATTACATGGACCGGGTTCTTATGGAGTGCCTGGTGAGAGGAATGCAAATCCACTGGCCTGCTTTCATTGTCAAACTGCTAGATAGGGTCATAAATGGCTCCAAGGCTCATGCCACTCCATATGGGTTCATACTGACTATAGTTCTGGACAGGCTGAATGTGCCTTTGAAGAAATGGGAAATGGCATCAAGCAAGGAACATTTTAGTGTTAAGACTCTGCTGGCTTGTGACTATCCAGTCAATGTCATCCTAATTGAACCTGGTTCATCACTGAAGACACCTATCAACAGCAAGGTTAGGGCTTTGGTTCAGGAATGTAGAGCTAACGGTAATGAAATTTCTAGGCTCAAGGATTGTGTGGCTGAATTGGAAACTGAGAGAGATGGCCTTAGAACTGAGCTAGCAAAAGAAAAGGAGAAGAGGGATGGAATGCTTCAGAATATGCTGAACCTTCTCCAATCCCAACCCTCTAGTTCCTCCAAGCCTTAGGTCTCCTAGAACCTGTCTTCTGAACCAGTTTAGTACCCCAGTGACCCAGATTAGGGATTTTTCTATTTTTTGCTCATGTTTTGAAAGTTTTTCTTTCTTTTTGTGGTCTGTTTGTGGAAGAATATCTATATCAATAACAACTGTTGTTTTTCTTGTTCTATGATCATTCTGATCTTGATAATTTAAATATGTTTGTTGATTATTGATAATTGCACAATGATTTCACTTGCAGTTTCCCCAGTGGCCATAAGTACTTTTTAACATCTGGGATTCACATTATGTATGCAACTTTTTGATAATTCCAAAAGGGGGAAGATATTATGTTTTTTCTTTACATTATTCTGAATAAATGATATTTATAACTTAATTAGCCTGGTCTTTGATGATAAGTAAAATTTCTAAGAAAAATGTTGATGGTTGAGCTGAGTTCTTACAGGTTTTTTGATCCGTAAAAAGCACGGAGTTTGTCATCATCAAAAAGATGGAATTTATTGGCCGAAGAATAGGTAAAGTTTTGAACAATGAAAAATGAACTCAATCATGGACCAGGTCCATCATGTGAAGTACAATAATGATCAACCTACACACGTGAGATGCACATGAAGGAGATAAGTCACATTGATCAAGCAGCAATATCTCCTGATTTGATCGAAAAGGTTGCATATTGGATAAGGAGAGAAAGTCTCCTTATGAGAAGAGAACACAAATCTGGATAAAACATAGGGTTGGAGTTTCTGTTTTTCAAGGACTCAACTTCGATGGAAGATCAGCAATTGAGTCTCAATCAAACTCCAATTCTTAACTCATTAAACAACAATGATTGTTCTCTTTTACATGTATTGCACATACGTAGAAGTTAAACTAAATTGAGAGCAAAATAACAAGGCAATTTTTCAAGAAATTTATGTGAGATTCGAGTGTGCACTCCTGAAGCTACTTGAACGAGATAGAAGAACTAGTTTCATTGTGTTTTTTCGTATTCTAGTTTAATTGTAGTAGGTGATTTAAAGTTGTACCTTTCAGCTTTCATAGAATCATTTGTACTAGGTACTTTGAGTGTTCAAGTTATAGGCTGACTTGAAGTTGTCGCAACAGTTGAGGCTGTATGCTATAAAGGGATTAGAGTTCATCCTTAGGTTTACAAAGTGTTTTTGTAAATACTGTTTTGGCTCAGTGATTTTAGTGGAAGTTTCGAAAAATCCTATTGAGTAGTAGGTCGTGGTTTTTTTACCTTTTGAGCCAAGTATTTTCCACATAAAAATTTTTGTGTTCTTTATTTTATGTACTTTTAATTCCAGAAACAGTAGTAGTTAGATCACCTAGAAGAACCTGATTCTTCTAGATAAAAAATTGGATACCACACAAATCACCCCCACCTCTTGTATGATATTGACGTTTAGGACATCATGGTACCTACATTATGGGGCAAGAAGCAATTAATTGGCTGCAGTAAAAATGCAGAAGAAGACATATATATACAAACTACAACTTTTCTAAAATATATCTACAATTAATCTGCAAGTACTACAAAAAACATACAAGCTACAATATTTCTACAATAAAACTTCAGTACCTGCTGCATCCATTGTACTGACTGTTAGCATTATTTCCCTGTATGTTGACTTTAAAAAGGTCTCATCAACTACTACAACTGGTCAACAATATTCCCAACCACTGATTGGCGTACAAATCGCAACAAATACATACAAAAAGTATTCATCGTCTGTCTTCTTCAATTTAACTACAGAACCCGGGTAAGTCTTCTCTAGAATATACAAATAACTAGGCAATTTGCTTTGGGATTCAGTAGGATGACCTCTCAAAAACTGTAAAGCCTTTTCCTTTGCTCTCCAGGCTTGCATGTAGGTTAGATTCATGTCGTGTTCATACAACATGTCAAATTGTATGTCTTTTGGTGTGTAAATTGTCTTAGGATCATAATATTTTGGAATAACCATGCTACCAACTACCATAGCAGTAGGTTTGTGTTGTATGAATGTATTGTCCATTAAAGAGCATATGTGCTGGCTGTTGAAATTTCTGACTTGAACATTGCAGAATCATTTATGATAATTGCCTTGAAGTCCCATGTACAGTTTTTACCAACACATATCAGCCGATAGCTACAAAATAAATACATTTTAAACACTGGTTTACAATTTAGATTTAAAAAGAAAAATTTCTTTAGCTTAAACGATGACATTATACAATCTATATACAACATAACTACAATAAAACTGCAATTCTGATAAACATTGTCACAAGAAAAAACTGAAGAAGTAAAAAATTACAAATAAACTTCAAAATTAAAAAAAAAATATTTGACCATTCATATGTTCATACCTTCTAGAACTAGATCTATTAACCCTGAATTGGAACTTGTGCATGACAGAATAGTGCTTCATTGCAGTTGCAATTGTTTCCTTGTCTTGGTATACTTGTCCTACTTCAATAGAACTTGGTGTACTATCAGTTATTATAATACTTTAATATTCCTCTATAATGGGAGATGTTGGCATATCCAGTAACTTTAGTATTCCAGATGAACCTACATGAAAATACATATAAATACTGTTATGACCAGTTTGTAGAAATTTTGTAGATAATTTGTAGAAAGGTTGAAATTCAGTATTTCATATTAATTTTTCAAATGATATGTAGTTTTATTGTAGAATAAATGTAGAAATTTTGTAGATATTATAGAAATCCATACTGATATATAGTCACTCTGACATGTAGTTTATTTGTAGATAAAATGTAGATAAAGTGTAGTTCATTGACATTGTACCAGAATTTCATAGAAAAAATAACATCACACACCTGCAATTGTGTTCTCATTGGTGATAATCAATTCCATATTGAAATCGCGAACAGTTATACATAGCGGATATGATCCTAAGTTTTTGTTTTCCTTTTTCGTCTCCATGTATACACAAACACTCATATCGTTCCTAATTTCCATTAGAGGACAATGCTCGTTGACAATGTATTTGATTTCTATAATTTTTCAGATGTATCGATCATTAAATATTATGCTATTATAGAAATCAATAGACTATAACTCGCATCCTCATCGATTACAATGCCATCAACCTAAAACTCTCAAAATCTCCCATAGCTATCCCAATTCCAATTCAGTTGTAGCATAATTGCGTTTGTTGCTGAAGAATTGTAGAAGATTTAGTTATTTTTTATTTGTGAAATCAGAAAAAATGTTGAAACAGAGTGTATTGCAAAAACAGAGTACGAAAAATTTGAAACGAAGCCGTCGATAATTATGACTGTGCGTGATTTGCGTTGTGGAAGATCTCGAAGAATATTTAATTCCCCAATTTTAGCACGCCTAAATAAGGAATCCTACAACTACAATGATTCTTTATTAAATACATTATCTATATTTTATAGAAATACTATTAGCATGAAGGGTAATATGCAAACTATGAACATATTTGGTAATATAGTTTCCTATATGTTATAGGAATGAAAATTTCCATTGAAATAATCAACAATGATTCTGAACTCAATTGTAAATTTTCAAGCCCTAAGAATATAGAGTGTGAATTTGTGAAAGTGACCTTGAGTTACCTATAATTGCAATTTGTGAAACTCATGATCATTTGCAAATTGAATTCCTCGCCTCACTCCAATTCTGTCTTCATGAGCCTTGTATGTTTGGGCTTTTAGTTGTTGACTCCACCCTCTCAATTTGGAAGGTTCTTTAACTAAATAGCCATCCAGATTACTTTTACTAATCGATATGCATAAACTATATACAAAGGCGGGCCTATGGCTTAGGTTGAAGGGTCATCGGACTCCGTAAACTTTGGCAGAAATTTTGTGTATATATATGTGACGACCCAAAGGGTCATCACCTATTTTCCTACCCATTCCGTGCTTTCGATGCCTTGAAAACCTTATTTTTAGTTGCATTGATTTTTGTGCACAGTCCGGGCGCATAGCCAAAAAGCTTAAATATGAAATTCTGTGAAAAATGCTAAATTTTGATATTAAAATGAGTAAATCTGACTCTGGTCAACATTTTAGGTAAACGGACCCGGACCTATAATTTGATGGTCCCGGAGGGTTTGTTTGAAAATATGGGACTTGGTCATATGCCCGGAATCGAATTCCGAGGTCCCAAACCCAAGAAATGAAATTTTGAGTAAAATTATTTTTCCAAAATTATTAAGAAAAATTGAAATAAAAATTGATTAGAACGTGTTGGTATCGGGACCGTATTTTGGTTCCGGCACCCGGTACAGGTCTTATATGTGGTTTAAGATATTTCTATGAAGTTTAGTTGAAATTGGATGTCGTTTGACGTGTTTCGAACTTAAAACTCTTAATTTGAATGTTTATGAAGTTTGAAGAAAAACTAGTGATTTTGAGGTTTGATTCGTTATTTTGATGTTATTTTGGAAATTTGATCGCCCGATTAAGTTCGTAGGATGTTGTTGAGTTAGTGCATGTGATTGGTTAGGAGCCCCGAGGGCTCGAGAATGTTTTAGAGGTGTTTCAGAGTGATTTCGATCTTAGGAAAAATTGCAGAAAATGGCTTCATCTGTTGCAGACAATTCCTTCTTCGCGTTCGCGTAGCCTTGTAAATCCATTCATCGCATTTGCATTAGTATCTACGCGTTCGCGTAGACCAAGTCCTGGACCTCCCAGACTTTCCTCTTCGCGTTTGCATTCTTCCCATCGTGAATACGATGGTCTGCCAAGTTTACCCTTTGCGAACACGACCCTCCTTTCATGAACGCGAACGACAATTTTGCCTAGTTATTTAAATTTCCAAAACAGAACCAGTGACGGCAAAAACATAAAACTTCACGAACTCATTCTTCTCCAAGGTCCTTAGGCGTCCATTGAAGCTTCCTTTCATCAAAACTTCGTGGGTTAGTGAATCTTAACTTGTTTTATTCATTTTCTATCAATATCTATTGAATTCCTAAGCCTAAAACGTGTAATTCAGGGTATAAATTAGGGTAAATGGTTAGAGTTAGGGATTTTTCAATTTTCTTGATTTAGACCTTGTTTTGGAGACGAATTTGAAAACAAATTATATATTCGGGCTCGTGGGAAAATGTGTGATATGAATTCGGTGCGAACCTCGTATTTTGACCAAGCGAGCCCGGGGTCAATTTTTGGGATTTTGGAAAGAGAGCTTGGAAATCTATAATTAAGCATTGGGTATGATTTGTTTAGCATATATTGAAATTATGAAGTCGTTATTGTATAGATTTGATTGAGTTGGAGCTGAATTCGAGAGGAAAAGCGGTTGTTGTGGATTGATTTGGCCGTGGAAGTTGAGGTAAGTGTTCGGTCTAATCTTAGCTTGAGGAATTAGGAGTTAAGTCATATTTGCTACTTGCTTCTTGTTGAGTCCTACATATAGGCATGGTAACGAGTATCTATATGTTGGTGTCGAGCAAGACCGTGAGTCTTAAGTTGAAAGTTATTATGTTCTTAAATTACTTTTCGGAAGCTTTGATTAATGATCTCTTATAATGGGTAAAGATTTGTCTTATCCTCTTAGCTCTTAATTATGATTGTGCCTTGCCATTAATTGAGCTGAGTATCAGCTAAGTTAAGATTGGTTATAGTTGCTTCTCCCTTGCCGGAACGATTATTTTGATATTTGTTCCCTTGCCAGAAAATTATTATATTGCTTTTACTCCCTTACCGGGAAGTCATTATTTGCTTATGTTCCCTTGCCGGGATTCTTTGTAATTATATAATGAAATGAAATGGGAGCGGGTGGTACGCCTACCACGAGATATGAGAAATGGGATCGGGTTGCGCGCCTGCAACAAGATGAAAATGAAAAATAAAAGTTGTTTTTATCTCTTTATTCTGTGTTAGAAGTAGAAATGTAGTTTTCCTTTATTATTCCTGATATTCTGCTTTTATCTGCTACCCCGAAGCATGTTTCCCCCTCCCAACTTTAATTGATTTTTTATCTCTCTCTCTCTCTCTCTCTCTCTCTCTCTCTCTCTCTATCTATATATATATATATATATATATATATATATATATATATGCACAAGTTTACCTAGAATCTGGTCCTACCCTCGTCACTACCTCGCCGGGGTTAGGCCAGGCACTTACCAGGACATTGGGTCAGTTGTGCTGATGCTACACTCTATGCTCTTTTGCATAGATCCAGGTGTTGGAGCAGCTTACGGTACGCACCAGTAGCCAGGGAGCAGTCCTTCAGTCCAGTGAGACAACAAGGTAGCCTTGCAGGCGTCCGCGGGCCCATCAACTCCTTTATCATTCATTTCGGTCTGTTGTCTTTTGTATTCGGGACAAATAGTTACATTTTCTTTTAGACGTTGTATTTAGTAAATCTTAGTAGTTCGTGAGTATGTGACACCAGTTCTTGGGTAGAGGTTTATGTTGATTTTTTCGCATTGTTGTTCAGATTCTTTAATTTAAGACTTCTGCTTATTTACTTTAATCCGTTGTTTTCATGATATTACTGAAAAATTTTAAAAGAAGCAAATTGGTTAATGACAAAGGTAGTTAAGGGTTGGCTTGCCTAACTCTCATCAGTAGGCACCATCCAACCCTAACTCTCATTAGTAGGCACCATCACGACTCCCAAGGGTTGGAAATCCGAGTTGTGACAAGTTGGTATCAGAGCTTTAGGTTACATAGGTCTCACAACTCATGAACAAGCTTAGTAGAGTCTGAGGGATCGGTACTGAGACGTCTGTATTTATCCCTCAAAGGCTACAGAGTTAGGAAACTTCACATTTGTTCTTTTCAGTCGTGCGGTTTTGTTTCTCAAATACTAATTGAATTTTTACTTTGTTCTTTCGCAGATAGCGAGAACACGCGCTTCCTCATCTACCGCACAGCAGCTTGAGCCCCTAGCAGTAGCTCCCGCCAGGGGAAGAGGGCGAGGTTGTGCCAGAGGCTGAGGTAGGGGCAGAGCTCAGCCCCGAGCAGCAACACCAGTGGTGGAGCCTCAGGTCAATTTTAAGGAGGAGGTTCGAGCCCCAACAGTTCCAGTGGGCCCAGCTCAGGTCCCAAAGGGGTTCATTACCACCCCAGTTCTTCAGGATGCTCTTGTCAGGTTGGTGGGCCTTATAGAGAGTGTCACCCGAGTGGGTTTGCTTCCAGTAGCACCAACCACTTCTCAGGCTGGTGGAGGGGCTCAGACTCCTGCTACATGCACTCCGGAGCAAGTAGCTCCCCAGGTTCAGGTTCCAGTGGTTCAGCCAGCTATGATAGTTCAGCCGGGTGTAGTGACTCAGACCGGCGATGAAGCGGCTATGTCCACAAATGCTTTGTGGAATGTAGATAGATTCACCAAGCTCTTCACTACCACATTCAATGGCACTTCCTTTGAGGATCCCCAAGACTTATTATATAGCTGCCACGAGGTTCTTCGGAACATGGGCATTGTTGAGACCACTGGGGTCGATTTTGCTACATTTCGCCTATCTGGATCTGCCAAGACTTGGTGGAGGAATTATTTCTTAGCCAGGCCAGCCGGTTCGCCATATTTGACATGGGAGCAGTTCATAGTGTTGTTTCTGGAGAAATTTCTCCCCATTACTCAGTAAGAGGCCTTTCGGAGGCAGTTTGAGCGCCTTCAGCAGGGTTCCATGACGGTCACTCAATATGAGACCAGGTTCATTAATCTAGCTCGCCATGCTCTTGTCATACTTCCCGTCATTTAGGCAGATTCAGTGGTACCTTGTCTGGAGGTAGAGATTCTTATGGTATAGGCGATCCTTCTAGGCCCTGTCAGTCAGCTCTCCAGGTCTCCCATGGTACTCGAGGTGGTCATGGTTCTCAGCCGCCTTGTAGTGCACCATCAGCACCTATTAGTACATCGTCGCTTCAGAGTTTCCAGGGCCGTCCGCTGAGGTCTTGTTTTACTTGTCGTAACACGATGCATATTACTAGGTATTACCCTCGAGCTTCGAGCAATTCTCAGCATCAGAGTTCCCATGTTATGGTACAGCCACCAGAGGTCCCACAACCCGCCCAACAAGCTAGATGCGGGGGTAGAGGTGATTGATGTGGAGGTAGAGGTCCTAGAGGTGGAGCTGAGGCCGCTAGAAGCAGAGGCCAGCCAGCAGCAGGCCGTCCCAGAGATGTGGTTTAGGGTGGTGGGGCCCAGTCCCAATGTTATGCACTTCTAGCCATGTCTGAGGCTAAGTCTTTAGATGCAGTCATTACAGTTACCATTCTGGTTTGTGATAGAGATGCTTCAGTGCTATTTGATCCAGGGTCTACATATTCGTATGTGTCATCTTATTTTGCACCATACCTGGTCATGCCTAGTGATGCTGAGTATTCCTGTTTATGTATCTACACTGGTTGGTGATTCTATTGTGTCCAACTGAGTTTATCGTTCTTGTGTTGTGGTGATTGGGGATCTTGAGACCTATGTTGATTTTTTGTTTTTAGACATGGTAGATTTCGATGTTATATTGGGGATGGATTGGTTGTACCCCGTATCATGCTATCTTGGACTGCCATGCCAAGACCGTGACATTAGCCTTACCAAATTTGCCCTGTTTAGAGTATAGAGGGACTCCAGGTCACTCTACCCGCAGTGTTATTTCGTATGTGAAGGCTCGGCGTATGGTCGAGAATGGGTGTTTGGCTTATTTGGCTTATGTGCGCGATTCCAGTGTTGTAGTTCCCTCTATTGATTCGGTACTCGTGGTTCGTGAGTTTCCTGAGGTCTTTCCTTCAGACCAACTGAGGATTCCACCCAATAGGGATATCGATTTCTGCATTGATCTAGCTCCGGGAACCCATCCTATTTCTATTCTATCGTATCGCATGGCCCTGCCAGAGCTGAAAGAGTTGAAGGAGAAGTTGCAGGATTTGCTTGGGTTCATTAGACCCAGCATTTTGCCTTGAGATGCGCCGGTGTTTTTTGTGAAGAAAAAAGATGGTTCGATGAGGATGTGCATTGATTACCGGCAATTGAATAAGGTTACAATCAAGAACAAGTATCCACTACCGAGGATTGATTGCTTATTTGATCAGCTTCACGGTGCCAAGGTATTTTCAAAGATAGACTTGAGATCTGGTTACCATCAGTTGAGGATTAGGGCATCTGCTGTCCCTAAGACAGCTTTTCACACTCGGTACGGGCATTACAAGTTGTTGGTCATGTCGTTTGGGTTGACAAATGCCCCAGCAACTTTTATAGACTTGATGAACCGAGTGTTCATGCCTTATTTGGATTCATTCGTGATATTCTTCATTAATAATATATTGATATACTCCTACAGCCAGGAGGAGCACGAGCAGCATCTTAGAGTGGTTCTTCAAACTCTGAAGGATAGTCAGTTATATGCTAAGTTCTCGAAGTGTGAGTTCTGGTTGAGTTCGGTTTCATTCATGGGTCATGTTATGTTATCATAGGTATTCAGGTTGACCCGAAGAAGATTGAGACAGTCAAGAACTGGTCTTGACCAGCGTCAGCTACATAGATTCAAAGTTTCTTGGGGTTGGCAGGCTACTATTCGTGGATGGGTTCTCATCTATTGCAGCCCCGATGACCAGGTTGACCCAGAACGGTGCCCAGTTCAAATGGTCGGATGAGTGTGAGGCGTGCTTTCAGAGGCTCAAGACAGCTCTAACTACGGCACTGGTATTGGTTTTTCCCACAGGTTCAGGGCCTTATACAATCTATTATGATGCCTCCCGTATTGGGCTTGGTGCAGTGTTGATACAGGATGGCAAGGTCATTGCCTATGCTTCGAGGCAGTTAAAGATTCATGAGAAGAACTATCCAGTGCATGATTTGGAGTTGGCAGCCATTGTTCACGCATTGAATATTTGGAGGCACTATTTGTATGGTGTGGCATGTGAGGTGTTCACTGATCACAAGAGTCTTCAGTATTTGTTCAAGCAAAAGGAGTTTAATTTGAGCCAGAGGAGGTGGTTGGAGTATTTGAAGGATTATGATATCACTATCTTATATCATCCAAGGAAGGACAATGTGGTGGCCGATGCTTTGAGTAGGAAGTCAGCTAGTATGGGCAGTCTTGCTTTTATTCCGATTAGTCAGAGGCCGCTTGCTTTGGATGTTCAAGCTTTGGCCAATCGATTTGTGAGGTTGGATATTTCTGATCCTAGTCAAGTGTTGGCTTGTACGGTTGCTCGTTCTTCATTATTGGAGCGTATCCATGATCGGTAATCTGATGATCCCAGTTTATGTGTCCTTAGAGACACGGTGCTGCGAGGAGGTGCCAAGCAGGTTACATTAGATGCTGATGGAGTTTTGAGATTGCAGAGGCGAGTTTGTCTGCCCAATGTTGATGGTCTTTGAGAGTTGATTTTAGAGGAGGCCCATAGTTCTCGGTACTCTATTCATCCGGGCGCCGCAAAGAAGTATCAGGATTTGCGGCAGCATTATTGGTGGCGTAGAATGAAGAAGGATATTGTGGTATATGTGGCGTGATGTTTGAATTGTCAATAGGTTAAGTATAAGCATCAGAAGCCTGGTGGTTTATCTCGGAGGATTGTGCTTCCCGAGTAGAAGTGGGAGAGGATCACTATAGACTTCGTTACTGGACTTCCGTTGACCCGAAAGAAGTTCGATGCAGTTTGGGTCATTGTTAATAGGCTGACCAAGTCAGCGCATTTCATTCCTGTCGCAGTCTCCTATTTATCCGACAAGTTAGCTGAGATCTATATCCGAGAGATTGTTTGCCTTCATGGGGTCCCGGTATCTATCATTTCGGATTGGGGTACGCAATTTACCTCACGTTTCTAGAGAGCAGTTTAATGAGATTTAGGCACCCAGGTGGATTTGAGTACGACATTTTATCCTCAGACGGACGGGCAGTCCGAGCAGACTATTCAAATATTGGAGGATATACTCCAAGCTTGTGTTATTGACTTTGGAGGTTCATGGGATCAGTTCTTGCCTTTAGCAGAGTTTGCATATAACAACAACTACTAGTCGAGTATCCAGATGGCTCCTTGTGAAGCTTTATATGGTAGGCGGTGTCGATCTCCGTTTGGATGGTTTGAGCTGGGAGAGGCTCTTTTGTTGGGTATAGATTTGGTTCAGGAGGCCTTGGACAAGGTCAGGATCATTCAGGATAGGCTTCGTACTGTCAAGTCCAGGCAAAAGGGTTATGCAGACCACAAGGTTCGAGATGTGGCATTTATGGTTGGTGAGCGGGTATTGCTCCGAGTGTCGCCTATGAAGGGCGTGATGAGATTCCGGAAGAAGGGCAAGCTTAGCCCTAGGTTTATTAATCCATTTGAGATTTTTGATTGAGTGGGGGAGGTGGTTTATAGACTTGCATTGCCGCCTAGCTTATCAGCCGTGCATCCAGTGTTTCATGTGTCCATGCTTTGGAAGTATCACGGCAATCCAGCCCATATGTTAGATTTCAGCACTGTCTAGTTGGACAAGGACTTATCTTATGAGGAGGAGCCGGTAGCTATTCTAGACCGGCAGGTTCGTCAGCTAAGATACAGGAGTTTCCCTTTTGTTCGTGTTTAGTGGAGAGGTCAGCCTCCTGAGGCATCGACTTGGGAATCCGAGTCCGATATGCGGAACCGTTATCCTCATCTATTCCCTGACTCAGGTTCTTCTTTCTTCTATCCGTTCGAGGACGAACGGTTATTTTAGATGTGGAGAATGTGATGACCCAAAGAGTCATCACCTATTTTCTTACTTATTCCGTGCTTTCGAGGCCTTGAAAACCTCATTTTTAGTTGCCTTGATTTGCGTGCGCTGTCCGAGCACGTAGCCGGAAAGCATAAATATGAAATTCTTTGAAAAATGCTAAAATTTGATATTAAAATGAGTTAATTTGACTCCGATCAACATTTTGGGTAAACGGACCCGGACCCGAGATTTAATGGTCCCGGAGCATCCGTAGGAAAATATGGGACTTGGGCATATACCCGAATCAAATTCATAGGTCCCAAGCCCGAGAAATAAATTTTTGAGTAAAATTATTTTTCTGAAATTATTAAGGAAAATTAAAATGAAAATTGATTAAAACGTATTGGTATCGGGCCCTTATTTTGGTTCCGGTGCCCGGTACAGGTCTTATATGTGGTTTAAGATATTTCTGTGAAGTTTGATTGAAATTGGACGTCGTTTGACGTGTTTCGGACTTAAAACTCTTAATTTGAAATATTATGAAGTTTGAAGAAAAACTAGTGATTTTGAGGTTTGATTCGTTGTTTTGATATTATTTTGGCAATTTGATCGCACGATTAAGTTCGTAGGATGTTGTTGAGCTAGTGCATGTGATTGGTTAGGAACCCCGAGGGCTCGGGAGTGTTTCAGAGGTATTTCGGTGTGATTTTGAACTTGGGAAAAATTGCAGAAAATGGGCTTCAGATGTTGCAGACAATTCCTTTTTCGCGTTCGCGATGCCTCCTCCGCGTTCGTGAAGCTTGAGACTTTTCATTCATCGCATTTGCACCCTCGATCTCGCGTTCGCATAGAGTTATCTGGCCCTGGTAGACTCAGCCTGTGACGACCCGACCTGTCGTCTCATGTGTTGCTGCCCCGTTTGCCCCGTTTATTGCTTCTTCATGTTTCTTTATCGGTATGTGGTGTGTGAGAGTTGATTTTGAATGGTTTTGATAAGAAATGAGACATTTAGTCTCTTTAAGGAAAGCTTAAGTTGGAAAAGTCAATCGAATGTTGACTATTGAGTTAGAGGGCTCGGATGTGATTTCCGGTGATTCGGTTAGCTTTGGGGGATGATTTGTGACTTAAGAGCTTGATCGAAAGTGATTTTGGAGACCCGGTGTAGAATTAGGCTTGAATTGGCGAAGTTAGCAATTTGGCGATATCTAGTGATAGGTGAGATTTTGATCCAAGGGTCGGAATAGAATTTCGAGAATTGCAGCTAGCTTCGTTGGGTGATTTTGGATATGCGTGCAAAGTTTCAGGTCATTCGGAGGTGTTTAGGTCGGGTTTTTGATCGAATGTGCAATTTAGAAGTTTTTAAGAAACTTAGGCTTTGATTTGATGAAAATTGAGGATTTTGATACTAACGATAGTGTTTTGATGATTCGAGCAAGGTTGGATAGGGTATTAGATCATGTATGTGCCTTTGGTTGAGGTCCCGGGGGCCTCGGGGTGATTCCGGGTGATCAAACGCAAGGATATTACTCTTGGTGAGTTGCAGAAAATGCAACAGTAGTTGCAGGCTTAATTTAGTCTTCGCGTTCGCATAGGTCCAGTCGCGTTTGCGTAGGTGTAAGTTCTTGGCCTTCGTGTTCGCGCGGCATAGGCCACATTCATGTAGGCCTAATTTTGTTTGTCATCGCGTTCGCGGGTGGGACCCCGCATTCGCATAGAAGGAGTTTGGGGGCCCCTGGTCAATGCTCTTCGCGTTCGCGACCTGGGGGATGCGTTCGCGTAGTGGGGCCTAGCTGTGCATCGCGTTCGCAGAATGGGCTCCACATTCGCATAGAGTAGAGTAGCCCAGTGGAATTTTTGGCTATCGCGTTCGCGTATAAGGGATTATCAGCTGGCAGAAGGGTTTTTAATATCATTTCATCCGCGACCCATTTGTTATTTCCACCATTTTTGAAACACCTCAAGAGCTTTTGGGTAGAAATTGAAGAGAATTTTGACGAGAATCGATTGGAGGTAAGACTCGTGACCTACAAACGCTATTTTATTGAAGAATCTACCTTTGATTGTTGAAAAATTGGGTGAAAAATTGAAGAACTAGGGCTTGGGTTTTTAAATGAGAAAATCGGGATTTGAGGGAGCATTTGGACTCCGATTTTGACGAATTTTATATGTACGTACTCGTGGCGAGACGAGGAATCCCGTGAAGTGAATTTTGCAATTTTTCGAGAAGTGGGCCCGGGGCTCGGGTTTTGCCAACTTCATGATTTTTGGTGTTTTTCGAGTCTTTTCGATTGGGTTACGTTCTATTAGCCTATTGTAACGTATTCGTTGTGGTTTTGGCCAGATTCGACGTGCGAGGAGGTCGATTTGAGAGGAAAGGGCATTACGGGCTAGTCTTCAGCCGGCTTGAGGTGAGTAATAGATGTGGATTATGACCTCAGGGTTTGAAACCCCGATATATCACACTGTGATGCTATATTGAGGAGAGACACGTACTCTACGGTGAGTGCGGGGTCGTTTGGAATTGGAGGACGATGACTTAGTCCGTCCGAGTGATGTTCATAATATGCATTGACTAGAAATTGATTGGTAAACATCCTACTTGGATTGCTATGAGCATATTTGGGTTGCGTGCCGATTATTTGGATCCTATAGGGATTATTATCATAGTTTCCATGATGCTTAGCATGTTTTCATGATATCAGTCCCGAGTTAAACACTGTCTCGAAATGATTAGTAAATTCCTAAAGTTATAAACACTTAATCTATAATTCCTAATAATTTGAACTGATAATGACAAACTTGACCATGCCTGTGTGGCTTACATGCATATATCTGGACTGAGTGTGGATCAGGCTGCACGTCGCAGTGAATGCTACGATGATATTGAGCTTGGGTTGTAAGATCCCCTCCGGAGTCTGAACCCCCACAGTGAGCGCGGGTACCCAAATGGATCGGGTTGCACGCCGCAGCGGTCATGTGCATTGCATTGCATTCATTTATCGATATCTATCTGTTTCACCTATCATTACCTAACGTTGTTCCTCCGTTAAATGTGTAGAATTTTTGGTTATAGCTTTGCATTATTATATTTTGGGATTTCTTACTGTCAGCCATTATATATGACTATTACCACTGAGTTGGAAGTACTCACTTTACTCTCTGCACCATGTGTGCAGATTCAGGTGTCCTGGGAGCATAGTCGAGCTAATTGCTGCTTTCAGAGTTTTTCAGGAGTTGTCGAGGTAGCTGCCTGACGTCCGCAGGACCCGACTCCTCCCCTATCCCTTTTATCTTTGCGCATTTTAGAACATCAATATTAGTGAGGATTTATTACTCTGTGTTATTAGAGGATCTAGACGCATGACCCCAGGTCTCTGGGAGATGTTGGTTATGTCAGTGTTTCATACTATCTCGATCTAAATTATTGGTTACTAGACTTGTTAAACCGTTACTTTGATGCTATAAATTTGGTAATGGGATGTGTGATTGGGTTGTGAGTGTTATATGGTCGGGCTTGCCTAGCAATTGTGGGGGTGCCATCACGACCGTGATTGGGGTCGTGACAAGTTGGTATCAGAGCCTAGGTTACTAGGCCTCATGAGTCATGAGCCGGTTAGTAGAGTCTCGCAGATCGGTACGGAGACGTCTGTATTTATCCTCGAGAGGCTGCAGAACCTTTAGGAAAACTTCACTTTCTTGGAATTCTTATCGTGCGTACTTTATTCAGCTTGAGTTATAACTTTTGAAATTACTTCCACACGTCTGTATGCGCACATGAGCGTTCGGTATTATATGTGCCTTGATGGTTTGTGATTCCCTTAAGGGGCGAGAGGTAATCATTGTGAGTATATCGGGCCAGTCTGGAGGACTTGAGGGCAGATTTTTGCCTATGGCTTGAGCACCGAGCTACTGATTATATGACCAGGTACTTTGAACTTGTATGTTCAATATTGTCCTTATTAGCCGGAATGGCGGTTGGATATCCATGTGATGAGTATGTTAGTGCTGCGAGATGTATCTACGTGATCTTGGTAGCGACGAAGGAGTCTGCTAAATAATAGGTGAACTATTAAGTATTTGATTCCTATTGTGATTCGATGTGTAGCCGAATGTGGGCGCGTGAAAAATATTTCTACGTCCCTAGTTGGGAAGTGAAGTGCATTGCATGTGGCGATATGAGTTCAGACTCAGGAACACTAAATGATTGTGTTAGGTGTATGATGGTGGAAGGTGTGCTGAAATACTAAATTGAGGCGAAGCAGGTGGGTTATCTCCTGTGGAGTATTCTTAAGGGGTACGATTCTTATGTATATTGTTAGAAGATCTCATGTGTAATCTAAAGGTACGTGTTGTAATTTAAAAATTTTGGTTTGCTTCAGAGAGTGGACTCAGCTGATGTGGGGATGAATGCGAGGTTTGTAGAGGATTTCAGTATCCGAGGATCTGTGTTTTCATAAACTAGTAGATGATTTGAGTTTAATCTCACTATAATATTGTGGCATCATTAGGGTAAAAGTGTTATGGGTTATTAAATGTGTCCTGATAGATGGCTTCGAGCCAAGTTGGGGAGGTTGCTGTTGATTAGCTGATCGCACGGTTATGTGCTATGTTGTTTCCGTTTTGAGGTATGCTGGCAGATCAGTCCTGGTTGCAGAAAATGAGCCGAGGATGGCACGAGTGAAGCAAAATTTTGATAAAGGTTACATGGTTCTTCGTGGATGTGAGGAAATAATAGGATGTCTTGAGCTGTTGTTGATAAAGAATGCTCAGTGTATAGAGAAGGAATATGTTCGTTTGTATTGGTATGAGATCATGTCCTGCGGTGTTAGAGTGCTAATAAGGCACGAGTAGTTCTGTTCTTTAAGTCAGATAATTTACAGTTGTGTAATAGTGAATGACTCCCGATAATGGTTTTATTGTGTTCGACATTTTGCATGCAATAATGAGGTGTCTAAGGTGGTATATGTGGCTAGAGACTGTGTTTCCATTAGGAAGAGATCATGACTTGTGGTATTTTATGCTAATTATGGGATTCCGTGTATCAGTATCTGGGAAGTAATGGTAACGAATTCCGATTTGCAGGAACTTCTTCAAGTAAAACATTCTGGAACGTGGTATTTCTGGGAAGCATTGAGAGAGTATTAGGTGGCCTATGGGTCTTAGACAGTGTGGCCTTATGTTCGATTCTCGCGTGGTAGGCTTGGATTGAGGCATTGTGATGCTACAATAAGGATGAATAACAAGTTGATTATGAATAAAAAGAGAAATTTGATAGACGGAATATCTTGATAGTAGACTGAATCGGTATGGTAAGAGTATGATTAATTCCTTGTATGTGTTCGAAGTAATGGGCTTTTACAGGCAATTTGCAGCAATGCTCTTGAGTTTTGACGGCTTGCTCAACTCGGTTTAGATAGAAGGATTCAGTCCTGGCAGTTTAGCTTGTACAAATAGAGTGGGCAGAGATGTCCTTGTTGGGTTTTACCATGGTTTGAAGATGAGTATATTTCCTATGGGTATGCGAATCATGGAGTGTGTAATGATTTTTCTTCTAAATGGGATCAATGAATGTTCTTGACTAGTTGAGTGTGTCGATGTCTGCGGCACGGAAGGGAGATAAAAGTCCTCATGTTATCCTAGTGTGGCATAGAATATGCGATATATTGTGGAGGATTGGGATTTGTGTGTGTAAGGCTCGGTTCAGTTCGGAATGGAAAGTCATTAAATTCTTAAGTAGCATGGGCAGCTGCAAGTAATTTAAGAATCGATCTTCAGATGATTAGGGTGAGTGATCCTCATATGACTAAGGAAATGTTATTGTTAATCATAGTGATTTGACGAGGGTATATGTTTCAAAAAAAAAGGGCAACGTGATTAAGTTAATGGCCCTTCGGTAGTGTTGCGGCATTTTTCTTGATAGATCGACTGTTGATATCTAAGTGTGTTTGATGGCACAGGAGCATTTTAGACTATCTTCGAAGAATGGCTGGGTACTTGAGGTGTAATATGTATTTATACTGCAGAATTTGGGATCAGGAATAGTAATTTGTGTGCTATATGGGGCTGGAGACTGAGAGTTCTCATGTTTAGGCTATGTAGTGGTTGTGGATAGTGTGTATTAGTACCGTTAGCGGCTATTGGGATTGGAGGACCGAGTGGATCTTTCTTTGCTTGGTATATTAGACTCTGGATATTATATTGGGGTGTAGACTGGTTGTCTTGGTGTTGGGTTATTCTAGACTATTGTGCTATGGGTTATGTTGGAAAATGCCACAAGTTGCGTGGCGAGGTGCATCAGACTATGTTCTAGCAGAATGGTTGTGTTCCAAAGACCAGCGGATGGCTGGGAAGGATTGATTTCCTTAATTGGGCCTTTGTGGCGGATGTCAGTATAGAGGTTTCTACCATTGATTCAGTTCCGGTATTGAGGGAATTTTTTTTGGATGCGTTCTTTATGGCCGGGCATGTCGCCGGGCGAGATTGTGGATTTCGGCATTGATTGGTTGTCGGGCACCGTATCGTACGACTCCGGAATGAGTTATAGTAGTGGAAGGAGCAGCTTTAGGCTTTTTGGTAATGAGTTTGTTAGTAAGCTGATTGGATACGTGTTTCGCTTGAGTTGGCTTGGTTGGCCCCGAATTGTATTAATGAAGGATAGGCTGATTCGATCGTTATTGAACCTGCTACTGATCTGGGAAGATCTATGAGATGCTTTTGTTGTGCTGTGAGGCGTTATGATTTTCGGACTGTGGGCACATATAGTACGGTGCTATCAAGATTCATAGTGGAAGTTGAGGGGGGGACCTCAGTATGCTTACAACCGATACTCGGTATTTTGTTATAATGAGCAAGTTTGGCTCGATGTGCATCTCCCTATGTGAGATATTTATGTGGATCGGGTGGCACGCCGCCACGGGTATGTTATCTGGATCGGGTTGCACGCCGCAACAGTGTGACGTTGAGAATAGTTTTCCATATGTTACTTTGTATGCCTTGCTTCCTGGTTTCTGAGAAAAGTCCGTATTGGGTGTTGCTCGGCGAATAGCGCATCGGTTGTGTCTTTTCAGGATTGAATGGTGTATATTACCTGCTTCACCGTGGGTGTGATGGATTGCTTGGTTTCAGACACCAATCTGTGCGTGGCTGTCTATTTGAGCATGGTGACTTGAGGTGCTTCATGTGTAATAGTGTTCGGATAAGATAGCGTATTGTAGCGAGGCTACGTAGAGATTAGACCTTTCGGGTTAGATTCAGGTATTCTATTTCTATGATGTGGGATGGGGTCTCAGCCTGGTATTGTGATGGTACTGAGGAGTTTGAGTTACAGCTATTTGTTTGAGTCATTTGTCATAAATTGAGTATGTTCAGAACGCCCTTCATTGGTACGTGGATTATGTAAGTTGTGGCTTAGGCCTGTGACGAGGTGCCATATCACCAGAGTGGTGTGTTGGATTCGAGGTGATCGTAGGAGTGATTAATGAACACGAACATATTTGATTACAGCTTGTTGGAAGAATAATATCGAGGTTCGAGTTTATTCTGAATATTGACGTGAGGTTCTGATTTTGAGTATGATTTCGGAAATTTGCTGTGGTATTAGTCAAAAGGGAAGAAATGCCCTCATGAATGACCGATTTGAGAAATGGCTATGGTTTACTGCGTGTTTCATCATCATTTGGTAGAATACAAAAGTGTTGAAGTGAAACTTTAGCTAATAAGAGGTTTTCTCTCAGTATTTGGTTGTTGTGGGTAACCACTGTGAATAGAAGTTATCGTTTCGAGTGCTTGGATTATATGGTATATCGTATGATTTCATCGAGATTGAAAGTATGGGTTATTGCGGCTGGTTCGGGACTATTCAAAGTATAGGTGTGAGGTTTTGATCGTATTGATGAATTCAGAAGTGAAAAGGTAGTTCTGTGAATTATGGGCTAGACTGGATTGGGTGATTTCAGTTATGTTATGTTGTCGGACCTATAAGAGATAGGGTGACGTGGGATCACCCCGTGTATATGCTTGGTAAGGTCATTCAGATATTGGTTGGCTTCTTGTATAACTCTGGGTACGCTCGAGGACGAGCGATCGTTTAAGTTGGGGAGGATGTGAAGACCCGACCCGTCGTCTCATGTGTTGCTACCCCGTTTTCCCCGTTTATTGCTTCTTCGTGTTTCTTTATCGGTATGTGGTGTGTGAGAGTTTATTTGGATTGGTTTTGATAAGAAATGAGACACTTAGTCTCTTTAAGGAAAGCTTAAGTTAGAAAAGTCAACCGAATGTTGATTATTGAGTTAGAGGGCTCGGATGTGATTTTCGGTGATTCGGTTAGCTTCGGGGGATGATTTGTGATTTAGGAGCGTGATCGGAAGTGATTTTGGAGACCCGGTGTAGAATTAGGCTTGAATTGGCGAAGTTAGCAATTTGGCGATATCTAGTGATAGGTGAGATTTTGATCCAAGGGTCGGAATGGAATTCCGAGAGTTGCAGTAGCTTCGTTGGGTGATTTTTGATATGCGTACAAAGTTTCAGGTCATTCGGAGGTGTTTAGGTCGGGTTTTTGATCGAATGTGCAATTCAGAAGTTTTTAAGAAACTTAGGCTTTGATTTGATGAAAATTGAGGATTTTGATATTAACGATAGTGTTTTGATGATTCGAGCAAGGTTGGATAGGGTATTAGATCATGTATGTGCCTTTGGTTGAGGTCCCGGGGGCCTCGGGGTGATTCCGGGTGATCAAACGGAAGGATATTGGTCTTGGTGAGTTGCAGAAAGTGCAACAGCAGCTGCAGGCTTAATTTAGCCGCGTTCGCATAGGTCCAGTCGCGTTCGCGTAGGTGTAAGTTCTTGGCCTTCAAGTTCGCGTGGCATAGGCCGCGTTCGCGTAGGACTGATTCTGTTGGTCATCGCATTCGCGGGTGGGACCCCGCATTCGCATAGAAGGAGTTTGGGGGGCCCTGGTTAATGCTCTTCATGTTCGCGACTTGGGGGACGCGTTCGCGTAGTGGGGCCTGGCTGTGCATCGCATTCGCGAGATGGGCTCCGCGTTCGCATAGTGTAGAGTGGCCCAGTGGAATTTTTGGCCATCGCGTTCGCGTATAAGGAATTATCAGCTGGCAGAAGGGTTTTTAATATCATTTCATCCGCGACCCATTTGTTATATCCACTATTTTTGAACCACCTCAAGAGCCTTTGGGTAGAAATTGAAGAGAGTTTTGACGGGAATCGATTGGAGGTAAGACTCGTGACCTAGAAACACTATTTTATTGAAGAAGCTACCTTTGATTGTTGGAAAATTGGGTGAAAATTTGAAGAACTAGGGCTTGGGTTTTTAAATGAGAAAATCGGGATTTGAGGGAGCATTTGGACTCTGATTTGACGAATTTTATATGTACGGACTCGTAGCGAGATGAGGAATCCGGTGATGTAAATTTCATAATTTTTCGAGAAGTGGGCCCGGGGCTCGGGTTTTGCCAACTTCGTGATTTTTGGTGTTTTTCGAGTCTTTTCGATTGGGTTACGTTCTATTAGCCTATTGTAACGTATTCGTTGTGGTTTTGGCTAGATTCGACGCGCGAGGAGGTCGATTTGAGAGGAAAGGGCATTGCGGGCTAGTCTTCAGCCGGCTTGAGGTGAGTAATAGATGTAGATTATGACCTCAGGGTTTGAAACCCCGATATATCACACTGTGACGCTATATTGAGGAGAGACACGTACTCTACGGTGAGTGCGGGGTCGTTTGGAATTGGAGGACTATGACTTAGTCCGTCCGAGTGATGTTCATAATATGCATTGACTAGAAATTGATTCGTAAACATCCTACTTGGATTGCTATGAGCATATTTGGGTTGCGTGCTGATTATTTGGATCCCATAGGGATTATTATCACAGTTTCCATGATGCTTAGAATGTTTTCATGATATCAGTCCTGAGTTAAACACTGTCTCAAAATGATTAGTAAATTCCTAAAGTTATAAACACTTAATCTATAATTCCTAATAATTGGAACTGATAATGATAAAATTGATTGTGCCTGTGTGGCTTACATGCATATATTTGGACTGAGTGTGGATAGGGTTGCATGCCGCAGCGAATGCTACGATGATATTGCACTTGGGATGTAGGAGCCCCTCCGGAATTTGAACCCCCACAGTGAGCGCGGGTACCCAAATGGATCGGGTTGCGCGCCGCAGCGGTCATGTGCATTGCATTGCATTCATTCATCGATATCTATATGTTTCACCTGTCATTACCTAACGTTGTTCCACCGTTAAATGTGTAGAATTATTGGTTATATCTTTGCATTGTTATATTTTGGGTTTTTTTACTGTCAGCCATTATATATGTCTATTACCATTGAGTTGGAAGTACTCACTTTACTCCCTGCACCATGTGTGCAGATTCAGGTGTCCCGGGAGCATAGTCGAGCTAATTGCTGCTTTTTGAGTTTTTCAGGAGTTGTCGAGGTAGCTGTCTGACGTTCGCAGGACCCGAATCCTCCCCTATGCCTTTTATCTTTCCGCATTTTAGAACGTCAGTATTACTGAGGATTTATTACTCTGTGTTATTAGAGGCTCTAGACTCTTGACCCCAGGTCTCTGGGAGATGTTCGTTATGTCAGTGTTTCATACTATCTCGATCTAAATTATTGGTTAATAGACATGTTAAACCATTACTATAAATTTGGTAATGGGATGTGTGATTGGGTTGTAAGTGTTATATGGCCGGGCTTGCCTAGCAATTGTGTTGGGCTCTATCACGACCGGGACTGGGGTCGTGACACAGCCTAATTTTCCCCTTCACGTTCGCACTAATACCTTCGTGTTCGCGTAGCCTTGTAAATCCCTTTATCGCGTTCGCATCAGTATCCACGCATTCGTGTAGACCAAGTCCTAGACCCCCCAGCCTTTCCTTTTCGTGTTCGCATTCTTCCCATCGCGAACGCGATGGTCTGCCAAGTTTACCCTTCGCGAATGCGACCCTCCTTCCGCGAACGCAAAGGGCAATTTTGCCCAGTTATTTAAAATTTCCAAAACAGAACCAGTGATGGGAATAACATAACACTTCACGAACTCCTTCTTCTCCAAGGTCCTTAGGCGTCCATTGAAGCTTCCTTTCATCAAAACTTCATAGGTTAGTGAATCTTAACTTATTTTCTTCATTTTTCATCAATATCTATTGAATTTCTAATCCTAAAACATGTAATTCGGGGTAGAAATTTGGGAAAATGGGTAGAGTTAGAGCTTTTTGAATTTTCTTGATTTAGACCTCGTTTTGGGGTTGAATTTGAAAATAAATTATATATTCGGGCTCATGGGGAAATGGGTGATTTGAATTTGGTCTGAACCTCGTGATTTGACCAAGCGGGCCCGGGGTCAATTTTTGGGATTTTCGAAAGAAAGCTTGGAAATCTATAATTAAGCATTGGGTTTGATTTGTTTAGCATATATTGATATTATAAAGTCGTTATTGTATAGATTTGATTGAGTTGGAGCCGAATTCGAGAGGGAAAGCGGTTGTTGTGGATTGATTTGGTCGTGGAAATTGAGGTAAGTGTTCGGTCTAATCTTAGCTTGAGGGATTAGGAGTTGAGTCATATTTTCCACTTGCTTATTGTTGAGTTCGACGTATAGGCATGGTGATGAGTATCTATACGTTGGTGTCGAGCATGACCGTGAGTCTTAAGTTGAAAGTTTTTGTGTTCTTAACTGACTTTTCGGAAGCTTTGATTAATGAACTCCTATAATGGGCAGAGATTTGTCTTATCCTCTTAGCTCTTAATTATGATTGAGCCTTGCCATTAATTGAGCTCAGTATCGGCTAAGTTATGATTGGTTATCGCTGCTTCTCCCTTGCCGGGATGATTATTTTGATATTTGTATCCTTACAAGAAAATTATTATATTGCTTTTACTCCCTTGCCGGGATGTCATTATTTGATTATGTTCCCTTGCCGGGATTCTTTGTAATTATATTGTGAAATGAAATGGGAGCGGGTGGTACGCCTACCACAAGATATGATGAAATGGGAGCGGGTCGTACGCCTACCATGAGATATGAGAAATGGGATCGGGTTGCACGCCTGCAACAAGATGAAAGTGAAAAATGAAAGTTGTTTTTATCTCTTTATTCTGTGTTGGAAGTAGAAATGTAGTTTTCCTGTATTATTCCTGATATTCTGCTTTTATCTGCTACCCCGAAGCATGTTTCCCCCTCCCAGCTTTAATTGATTATTTCTGCTATTTTCCGTTGTATTTTCATATATATATATATATATATATATATATATATATATATATATATATCTGCACAGGTTTACCTGGAGTCTGGTCCTAGCCTCGTCACTGCCTCATCGGGGGTAGGCCAGGCACTTACCAGCACATGGGATCGGTTGTGCTGATGCTACACTCTGTGCTCTTTTGCATAGATCCAGGTATCGGAGCAGCTTACGGTGCGCAGCAGTAGCCAGGGAGCAGTCCTTCAGTCCAGTGAGACACTGAGGTAGCCTTGCAGCCGTCCGCGGGCGTCTCCTTTATCTTTCTTTTCGGTTTGTTGTCTTTTGTATTCGGGACAAACAGTTACATTTTCTTTCAGACATTGTATTTAGGAAATCTTAGTAGTTCGTGAGTATGTGACACTAGTTCTTGCGTAGAGGTTTATGTTGGTTTTTCCGCATTGTCGTTCAGATTCTTTAATTTAAGACTTTCGCTTATTTACTTTATTCCGTTGTTTTCATGATATTACTAAAAATTGTTAAAATAAGTAAATTGGTTAATGACAAAGGTAGTTAAGGGTTGGCTTGCCTAGCTCTCATTAGTAGGCGCCATCAAGACTCCCGAGGGTGGAAAATTCGGGTCGTGACAATATATATGTGTATACCTTGAAAATAATTAATTTAAATCATTTGGTGCCCTTAAGGCTAAAAGCCTTTAGGGTGCACTAATTGAACATAATATTGTACCCCATCGCATTAAATTCCTAGGTCTGCCTCTGATTATGTACCAATTATATGTTGTTATACATTGTTTTATATCATCTCTTTTTAGTTGAAGCGGTTAGATAAGCAGTTATTTAAGTTAATCCTTCGATCATTGATTCAATTCTGGTCGCACTATATTGGGAGTGTCAGTAATTGGTCATGATCGTAATTTTAGAGATCTTTACCTAAATAGCTTATCAGATTTCTGTTTATTTTTTTTAGTCGGTATACGTAAATTTTAGACTGATTATATGCGATCATACATACATATTATACATGAATATACATATATTATATATCTTTCGGATACTTTAAATTTAATTGGTTGGGTGGACAACTATTTAGATTGGTTTTTTAAGGCAAAAAGGTAATGATGGAAAACACCAAGCAAAGAATTAGCCAGCGTATCAACTAGTGCCTCAATAATGTACTTTGTTTTATTAAGATTATTTTGTATTCTTGTAAAAAAATGTGTGGCATACATTATAAAATTGACTAAGAAGTACTCTTATAATGATACACCTATCTCGTTGTATATTGAATTTCGTCAAAAAGAAAAATAGTTTTTCTCTCTTCATGTCTCTTTTCACACTATGCTAGTCATCTATATTATATTAAAAGGAGAGTAGTTCGCAATGTGGTTAAATCAAGTGGCAAGATAAAATGAAGTCATTTGACAATTTTAAGACAACATAAAAAATTTAGATTATAAATGAAAAAATATTTAATGAAAGTAGTAGTCCAAGTTTTTCTATAGGTATCTTTAATTAAATTTGTGTATAATTCAGTTAAGGTAGGTATCCTTTTTTGAGCAAAAATCAATTAAAATTTCATTGAAAATCTTATACACTTATTTTAAGTTGAAATAATAATTCTTTATTTTGTACAAGTTTTGTATCTAACTTTATTTGCGAACAATATATATTATTATAGGTATCTTTAATTAAATTTTATGTATAATTCAGTTATGATAGGCATTCTTTTTTAAGAAAAAATATTTAAATATATATTTTGTATCTTACAAAATCGATAGTTCATATCCAACGATCCCTTACTATTGAAAAAATATTTATGATAAATTTTACTTTAGAACTAAAAATATTTTTCTTTAGAAACATGTGATGTAATTAAATTATTGAATTCCTCTAATGACTCGACCGGTCGTTTTGAGCTCTAGCGCGTTGTTCAGCAGTTGAAAGTTATGAATAGCTTCATTTCAGGTATATTGACTTGTGTGTATGGTTAGAGTTGAATTTCGGGAATTTCAGAGTCAAATTGGAAAGAAAATTTTTATTACGGTAGCCTTAAGTTGAAGAAAATGACTAAGATTGGAATTTTGAGTAAACTACCTCGGAATCGAGATCTGAAAGTTGCAGAAGGTTCATATGATGATTTCGGACTTGGGCGTATGTCCGAATTTAGTTTTGGATAACCTGTGAGCATTTCGGCGTATATTGTGGAAGTTAGTATTTTTGAAGAATTTTATAAATTTGGGTTGGAAGGCATTTCAGTGTTATAGATATCTGTTTGGGATTCCGAGTCTGCGAATAGCNGCGATTCCGAAAGTTGGGTAAAGTCCATAATATCGAATGTAACTTGTGTGCAAAATTTGAAGTCATTCCAGAATGATTTTGGTAAGGTTTGAGACACTTGGTCTCTTTTAAGGAAGCTTAAGTTGGAAAAGTCAATCGGATATTGACTTATGTGTTAGAGGGCTCGAAATGTAAATTTTATGGTTTGGATAGCTTCGTTAGGTAATTTGGGACTTAGGAGCCTGTCCGGAATATTTTTTTGATGACCGGTGTAGAATTAAGCTTGAATTGACAAAGTTAGTATTTTGGCGAATTCCGGTTGATAGGTGAGATTTTGATCCGAGGGTCGGAATGGAATTCCGAGAGTTGTTGTAGCTTCGTTATGTCATTTTGGACTTGTCTGCAAAATTTGACGTCATTCGGACTAGTTTGTGACGTGTTTCGGCATAGGATGTGAAAGTTAGAAGTTTCAAAGTTCATAGGCTTGGATCCGAGGTGAATTTAGTATTTCTGTGTTGTTTTTGGTGATTCGAAGAAATAATTATGTTTGTGTCATATTATAGGACTTGTTAGTATACTTTGTTGGGATCCCATGAGGCTCGGATAAGTTTTGGAAGAGTTTTTGAAAGATTTTGGGATTTTGAGCATAAGCATGTAATGATGTAAAGGTTCATTTTTAGTTCTAGAGATCCAAATTTGATTTCGAGACTTCCGGAATTTTGATAATGAATTATAGGACTGATCTGGAAATTTTGGTTTAATTTCATCAAGTCGCGATTGGGTTTTTGACGCGAAATGTGAGTTAATTGTTTAACGAGTGAAATGAGTATCGCATTAGGCTAATGAGCTCCGAATTGGATTTCGATTGAAGGATTGTGTTCGTATTATTATTTTTGACTCATAGGAACAAGAATCGTCTAATTCAGAGTTCGTACGATGGAGTTAGAGCCATTTTAGTAAAAAATGGTTGTGCTGCAATTTAAATTGGCTGCTGGTGTATTTTTTTAGCAGCAGTGAACAATAACCCGCGCGTCAACAGTAACAGCGCGGGTGAATAGTGACCACGCGCGTGAACGGTACCGCGTGGGTGAATAGTAATTCCAAAAAATCTGGGCAGTGAGTTTATATCCGATTTTGGGTCATTTTCCACTNGTAAGTTTTATGAGTTAAATACATGGTTTTATTGAAGAATCATCCTTGAAATCTATGAAAACATAGCCAAATTATAAGAAATTAGGGCTTGAGATTGAAATTCTAAAATGGTGATTTGTGGGGGCAAATGGACTTCAATTTTTGTGAATTTGGTATTTATAGACTCGTGGCGAGATAAGGACCGTATTGATGTAAAATTTCTGAGTTTCGAGACGCGGGCTCAGTTTTTGTCAAATCCGTGAATTTTGATATTTTTCTATTGTTTTCGATTGGGTATTGTCTCTTTAGTATAATGCAACATATTCGTTGTAATTTTGGACAGATTCGTCACGCGAGGAAGCAAATTCAAAAGGCAAGGGCATCGCGGAGTAGCCTTTTGGCCGTCTTGAGGTGAGTAATGATTTTAAATGATGTCCTGAGGGTTTGAAACCTCAGATTGCACAACGTAGTGTTATGTTAAGGTGAGACACGCGTTATATGATGAGCGCGGGGTCATTTACTATTGGGGATTGTGACTTGGTCCATCCCGGTTGATATTTTATCGCGTATTTGATAAAGACTTGTTGTTTTTCACCATAATTTGGGCTTATTGCCATATTTGGGCTTCGTGCCAATTATTTAAAATCCTTTTGTGAATTTTCATCACTATTTTTCCTCACTAGTTGAAATATTATTTCAACTCAGTCCAATTGAATTATACTATTTCATGAACTCAGCTACATTTATACTCAACTTGAGATTTAAATGATGTTTATAATGTTGTTTGAGTTGAGCATCATTGTTTCACTGATGCCCAAGGGGTTTATGATTATTTTCTTGACTGATTGAGGCCGAGGGCCATATGTAAGGATATGTTGAGTGATATAAGGAGGCTTTAAGGCCTCGAGTGTGATGTGTGAAGGCTTTAAGGCCTTATGATATTGCGCTTGGGCTGTAGGAGCCCCTCCGAAGTCTGTACATACCCCCAGTGAGCGCAGGGTACCCAGGTGAGTTGGGAGTGGGCCCGAGAGGCCGATGTTGTATTTTGTGAGTTTGGAATGAGCCCGAGAGGCTGATGTTGTGTGTTTTGTGAGTTAGGAGTGAGCCCGAGAGGCTGATGTTGTGTGTTGGTGAGTTGGGAGAGAGCCCGTGGGGCTGATACTGTACTGAGAGTTTGATATTGAGCCCGAGGGGCAAGTTTCTGATTATTCCTTACTT
>MU763093.1:27043-58761 GCA_026770625.1 Nicotiana glauca | reverse complement strand
GCCCAGAATAATTCTTATTGGTATTTAATTTCTTATACCTTGTGAAACCCTTCAAATATATGAATTGAGATAAAATGAATTACTAGAAGAAAAGAACCCAGATGAGAAATTCGAGTATTACCCGTAAAAACCAGTGTGTATTTAAGATTTCTCAAGATTTGGTTCTAGCCTCTTTCTTCTTCTCCCTTTCTTTCCTTCTCCGTTTTTTTCATTCTGAAGCTTCTGCTGCGTCGAACTCAGAAGACCTTTATTTTCTTTTGTTTTGTCGTTTGAAGCTTTCTGCTTCTTTTCCTTAGAAGGGTGCAAATAACCTTTTTTAAATTTGTAATAGGCTTCGGCCCTTTGTCTTACTTCCTTACTTTTTTCCTTTTTTATTTTTATTAGTTCTTATTTTATTTTTAATAGATGGTTGCTTATTATTATTATACTAATGGCCAATACACCCTTATTAAAAATATAGGGTATTACATCCACCCCACCTTATGGAATTCGGTCCCCGAATTTAACTCAAGTTCGTACCTGTAGACTGAAACAAATGGGGGTACTTGACTCGCATACTGTATTCTATTTCCCAAGTAGCTTCTTCAACTGTATGATTTCTCTATAAGACTTTCAGGAACACGATTTATTTTGACCGTAGTTTTCTTATTTGTCTATCAACAATAGCCATTGGCTCCTCCTCGTAAGACAACTTCTCATCGAGTGGTATAGTCAGTGCTTCAATCACCTGAGATGAGTCTGATATACACTTTCTTAGAATTGAGATGTGAAACACTGGATGAATAAAGGACAACTCAGGAGGAAGTTCCAAACAATAAGCCACCGCTCCCACTTGGTCTAATATCTCATACGGTCCTATAAACCTAGGGCTCAACTTGCCTCTTTTCCCATACCGCATCACATATTTCATAAGGGAGACTCGTAGGAACACTTTGTCCCCAATTGTGAACACTAAATCTCTTCTTCTCTTATCAATATAAGACTTTTGTCTACTTTGAGCTGCAAGCAATCTTTGTCTGATCAACTGAACCATGTCCATAGCTTTTCGTACTAGGTCGGGTCCCAATAAGTTAGTCTCACCAGCTTCAAACCATCCGATAGGAGAACGACATCTTCTACCATACAATGCTTCGTACGGTGCCATTTGAATACTGAACTGGAAGCTATTGTTGTAAGCAAATTCAGCTAACAGTAGATAAGTGTCCCAACTACCTCCAAACTTAAGAATGCAAGCTCTCAACATATCCTCCAAGATCTGAATAGTACGTTCAGATTGCCTGTCTGTCTGTGGATGAAATGTAGTACTAACCCAGTGCTTCTTGAAAATATTTCCAAAAGCGTGAAGTGAACTGTGATCCTCTATCAGAGATGATGGATACTGGAACTCCGTAAAGTCGGAAAATTTCATTCATAAATATCTGTGCATATTTGATTCCACCATATGTAGTCTTTACCGGCAAAAAGTGTGCTGATTTCGTCAGTCGATCTACAATCACCCATACCGAGTCATAACCTATAAAGGTTCGTGGTAGCCCGGTGACAAAATCCATAGTAATTCTTTCCCATTTCCACTCTCAAATCTCAATTTGTTGTAGTAGTCCTGTGGGTCGCTGATGCTCAGCCTTGACTTGCTGACAAGTTAAACAACTAGAAACAAAGTTAGCAACATCTTTCTTCATACCTTCCCACTAATAAAATTGCTTCAGGTCATGGTACATTTTTGTGGATCCAGGATGTATAGTGTATTTAGTGTTGTGACCTTCTTTAATAATAGCATGTCTTAACCCATCTACGTCTGCTACATATAGCCTGTCACCCATTCGAAGAACACTATCACTTTCAACAATCATATCCTTACTTTTACTAACTAAGGCCTCATCTCTGTATTTGCATAATCGTTTATCCTCATATTGGGTGACCTTAATGCGCTCAACTAATGAAGACTTAGCCTGAGCACAAGCCAACAATGCATCTAAATTTCCGACACTAAATATGATACCTGTATCTTGAAGTCTCTGAATATCTTTGGCCAAAAGTCTCTTTGCAGGGGCTATATATGCCAAACTACCCATAGATTTTCTACTCAATGCATCAACCACCATATTGGCTTTTCCAGGATGATACAAAATTGAACAATCATAGTCCTTGAGTAATTCCATCCAACGATGCTGCCGAAGATTGAGATCTCTCTGCTGAAAGATATACTTTAAACTTTTATGGTCATTATAGATCTCACAAGTTTCGCCATATAGATAATGTCTCCAAAATTTTAGAGCAAATACCACTGCAGGCATCTCCAAATCATGAGTAGGATAGTTTTGCTCGTGCTTTTTCAATTATCTCGAAGCATAAGCAATAACACGACCATTTTGCATGAGAACACATCCTAATCCCACCCTCTAGGCATCACAGAATACTGTAAATCCTCCAGAACCTGATGGTAAGGCTAATATTGGTGCAGTTGTCAAACATGTTTTGAGTTTTTGAAAGCTCTACTCACATTCCTCCGTCCACTGAAACTTTGTATTTTTCTGTGTTAGCTTGGTCAGCGGTGCTGCTATTCTGGAGAAATCCTGCACAAAACCCCTGTAATAACCTGCTACGTCTAAAAAGCTACGAATCTCTGTAGGAGAAGTAGGTCTGGGCCATTTCTGCACAACTTTAGTCTTCTTAGGATCTACCATAATTCCATCTTTGGATACAACATGCCCCAAAAATGCTACCGAGTCTAGCCAGAATTCACACCTCGAGAACTTAGCATAAAGCCGATGTTCTCGCAATGTCTGCAACACATTCCTGAGATGATTCTCGTGTTCTCCTTGGCTATGAGAATATATCAGGATATCATCAATAAATACTATTACAAATCTATCCAGAAACGGCTTGAACACCCTATTCATTAAATCCATGAATGCAGCTGGAGCATTTGTCAGTCCGAAAGGCATAACAAGAAACTCATAGTACCCGTATCGACTCCTGAAAGCAGTCTTAGAAATATCTTCATCTTTGATTCTAAGTTGATGATAACTAGAACGGAGGTCAATCTTTGAAAATTGGGCAGCTCCTTGTAACTGAACAAACATGTCATCTATACGGGGCAAAGGATATTTATTGTGTATTGTTATCTTGTTCAACGCTTGTAGTCAATGCACATTCTCAGGGATCCATCTTTCTTCCTTACGAATAGTACTGGTGCACCCCATGGTGATACACTAGGTCTAATAAAACCCTTATCTATCAAATCTTGTAACTGTTGCTTTAGCTCCCTCAACTCTGCTGGCGCCATTCGATATGGGGGTATCGATATGGGTTGTGTGTCAAGTAGCAAATCAATACCAAAGTCTATTTCTCGTATTGGAGGCAATCCTGGTAATTCCTTAGGAAATACATCAGAAAACTCTCTCACTACGGGTACATTTTCTATACTAACTGTTTCCTTTCTTGAGCTTTCATAAATGATACAATTTTGCAAGTCTCTGGAACCTGTCTCCCTCTTAGAATAAAATTGGTTTCATTTGGTATCTCAAACCTTACTATCTTTGCATGACAATCGACTATAGCAAAGCAAGAAGATAACCAATCCATTCCCATCATCATGTCAAAGTCAATCATATCAAGTACAATAAGGTCAGCTAGAGTATCTCTACCCTCAACCCGAATCTGAAGCACGATACACGTATTCAACTAATAGAGACTCTTCGACAGGAGTAGCAACTAAAAAAGGATCATTCAATAGCTCGGGCTGTCTACTAAATCTCAAAGCAAAGTATGAGGACATATAGGAATGAGTAGATCCCGGATCAATCATCGCAAGTGCATCAAATAAACAGACAGAAAGAATACCTGTAATCACTGCATTCGAGGCTTGAGCATCATGTCTAGTAAATGCAAAAACTCTCGCCTGACCTCTACCAGCATTCCCTTGTCCTTGATTCATAGTAGCACGGTCTACATCACCTCGACCTCTATTTCCTGTACCTATAGCACCTGAAGTATTATGAGTAGTCTGAGTCGATGCAGCTGACTGAATAGAAGCCTAGTTGAAATTGCTCGGAGGCTGAGGGCAATCCCTCAAGTGATGTCCTAACTAGCCATACCGAAAGCACTCTCCCGTTAGAACACGACATTGGCCCAAATGTGATCTACCACAGGTCTGACAGACTGGGGTAGTGGCATATATCTGCCCAGAATTACGATGTCCAGAATATGATGGTGCCCTATTACCTTGTCTGTAATGTGGTTTGTATGTGGATTGTGAAGACATGTGTGTCCCTATCTGAGAACCCTGTTGTTGTTGTTGTTGGTTTCCTGCTTTTCTATTTTCACTGAAACTGCCATTAAAAGCCCCTCATGTCTTGGCCTTCTTACGTAACTAGCTGCACGCTCTTTATGTCCCCTATTTTCAATCTTTCTAGCAAGGTTGACTACATCAGAGTAGGATAAAGTCTTCATCTGTGGGGATACTGCAGTGTATAGACGACCAACCAATCCATCAACAAACCTCTAAATTCGAGCTTCTTCGGTAGGCACTAAGTGAGGAGCATATTAAGCCAGCTTACAAAACTTAGTATTATATGTTGACACATCCATATCTTGAGTATGAAGCAATCTCTCAAAGTCTCTAGAATGTTGTTGCATCAGACTGTCTGGAAGAAAATGATTCTTGAACAACTTAGTGAACTCGTCCCATGTCAGTGGTGGTGCTCCTGCCGGCCTTCCTAGCAATACAGTTTCATACCATGTGTTGGCCATATCCTCTAGTTTGTATACTGCGAGCTCTAGGCTCTCTCACTAGAACATCCAAGAGCACGTAATGCCTTAAGTGTCCCATCCAAGAAACTTTGAGGATCTGCTGAATTATCGGAACTTGTGAATTTTGGTGATTTCAATTTCAGGAACTCGTGTAGGGATACTTCCTTATTCCCGAAAGTCTGAGTCTGTGCAGGTGCTTGTGTCTGTGAAGTAGCCTGAGGAGCTAAACTTCCGCTCTGAGTAGGCACCAATGCCTCTAACATATTCAATAACCTTGCCACTGCGTCTGCAGGTAAGGCAACAGTAGTATAAGACTTGGCACTTGTGGTGGAGCGTTCTGAACTCCCTGCTCTTGCACTTGATCTAGCATAACAGCTTGGGTTTGACCTATGTTCCCAACTTGAGGTTGAGGAGTAGTCTATCTTATAGTTTGATGAACCCCAACTTGACTGCCACCCCGGGTAGTACCACGTCCAGTACCACATCCAGCAGATGAGGGTGTGCGGGACCTAGCCATCCGTGAAAGAAATATTCCAAAGTAAATCTCAAGTTATCTCAACGCACGATCAAAGAATGAAAGAAGAAAACATTCCTAAATGTTCAGTAGCCTCGAGATCATAAGTATGGGCGCCTACATACCCATGAACAAGACTCTACTAAACATTGCTCCATGACTTGGGACTTAAAGTCTAAGCTCTGATACCAACTTTGTCACGACCCAATTAAGGATCGAGACTGGTACTTAGGAGCAAGTGCTCCCACGTAAGCCTTATCGGTATTTTACAAAACATCGGATAGAGTTTCCCCTGTTTTTGTACTATCCCAAAAATTTTCCTGTCTCAAATCAGCAACCAAATACCCTAATAGCAATTCAAACAATCGACAACTTATTAGTTAACCAAAATAGTCTTTACCACGACTAATCAACCCACTAACAACCAGAATTACTAATTTATCTCCGACTTTGATAATAAAGAACGATACTCGACATAAAACTAATAGCAAAATAATACACATAACACTAAAAGAATGACTGTGGAGAGACTCTAAGAATTCAAAGAAAAGACCATAACAATGGATAAAAATCTCTGCCCACGCGAACAAGTGCGAGGCTCACCAAGAATTCTCAACCTGTGAGCTCTAATTAACGAAATATTCGCCTGCGTCAACTGCTGTCTCTGGAAAAAAAATTAGCGGGGAATGAGTCGCTAGCTCAGTGAGTAATAACACTTAACCATAACCTTTTTTAATTTGGGGACAAGTCAAAAAACATACTAGTATATCAAACAGAAAAATAACATAAAAATGCCCTTTCAGAAACAATAAATAATTTTCAGTCTCATCACGCTTTTCTTGTAATATAATGTAATTAACAATTTAGTAATAAGCTCGGTAGCTACTGTATAATATCAGTATTCAGATTTTGGGAGGTTTCAATGAACAGATCATGTAATTGGTATGACTGTGGACTTCTTTGCAAGAAGTGAAATATAGCGGTAGTCCCTACTCGAGGGAAATCGGTAACGGTATGCTAGTTCTACCTTCCCACTAGCGAGGGCTAGAACAGTAATCGGTAATTACAAGGTGCACCAGGTCTAACGAACCCGCCGTTAGCTACGGGATCCTTCAATGTCTACTCCCATTTAGACTTGTCTATGTAATCCATATATAATCGTAGAAACTATTTTAAAACAATATATGGCATTTCGGTTCTTATCAAATCATATAATTTTCTTTCGATAATAGTAAAATTCATGTAACTGTCAAACAGATCTAGTGTAATTGAAAATATTTAAAACCACGGTATTCATCTCAAATAACTATTTCGGTATCATATCGAGTAAAAGACTTGTCCCACATGCAACTCTAAATAATCGGTAACATATTCATAGTAAAAATCATGTGTAAATCATGCAAGTTATGAAAACACAAATTGCGGTAAGATTACTACTCACATTACTCGTGTCGAAATACCAACTGCTTCACCTCGAGCGATTCGTACAAATTTCTCCAATAAATCTATAATTACATAATATCGATCTCATATTAATTTTCTTATTTAGGCTAATTCATATACCTAACCCTCGAGGTTTCATGTTTGACTCTTAATTTTTCCAGAATAGTTCTTATTGGTATTTAATTTCTTATATCTTGTGAAACCCTTCAAATATATGAACTGAGATAAAAAGAATTACTAGATGAAAATAACCCAGATGAAAAATTCGAGTATTACCCATAAAAACCAGTGCGTATTTAAGATTTCTCAAGATTTGATTCTAGCCTCTTTCTTCTTCTCCCTTTCTTTCCTTCTCCGATTTTTTTTCGTTCTGAAGCTTCTGCTGCGTTGAACTCAGAAGACCTTTCTTTTCTTTTGTTTTGTTGTTTGAAGCTTTCTGCTTCTTTTCCTTAGAAGGGTGCAGATAACCCTTTTTAAATTTGAAATGGGCTTCGGCCCTTTGTCTTACTTCCTTACTTTTTTCCTTTTTTTATTAGTTCTTATTTTATTTTTAATAGATGGTTGCTTATTATTATTATTATTTTTTATTATTATTATACTAATGACCAATAAACCCTTATTAAAAATATAGGGTATTACAGTTCGACAATTCCAGCGTCGTGATAAAAGGTGAGGTAATACTTACTACATTCACAGAAAGGGTTGTCAAGAATACAAAGTTTCAGGTATTAGAGATGGAAATGGCTTACAATATAATTCTCGGAAGATCATGGATCCACGAGATGGACGCTGTTCCGTCAACCTTACATCAAGTTATTAAATTTCCATCACCATGGGGAGTATGTCAAATCCGTGGGGATCAAAAAATATCCAGGAGCATCAACTCCGTAGCAGATTCAAGTATGAGGAACGAAGAAAAATAGCAGTTACAGAATCCAGTTGAGGACTACAACACACACCTCAACTGAACAAGAACGAACAAATATGGATTTAAGGCCCGATATCATTCAAGAAACAGAGGAAAATAAAAATATCAAAACAACAATTGAAGAGCTGGAGGCTGTAGTATTATTTACACAAGGGCTTGAAAGGAAAGTCTACATTGGGGCCAATCTAAGCCAGGACATGAAAGGTAAATTGATTGAATTTTTGAAAACTAACGTGGATTATTTTGCTTGGTCCCATTCTGACATGACAGGAATACCACCGGAGGACTCACAAGTTAAATGAAGACCCCTCATATCCACCTGTCAAACAAAAGAAGAGAAAGCAAGGAACTTTAAAAAATCAGGTGATTCAAGATAAGGTCCAAAAATTACTAAAAATTGGGTCTATCCGCATGGTAAAGTATCCTAATTGGTTAGCCAGTACTGTTGTGGTACCGAAAAAAAAGGGTAAATGGCGAGTTTGTGTAGATTACACAGACCTTAACAAAGCTTGTCCCTAGGATTCTTTTCCATTACCACATATAGATCAACTAATTGATGCTATTGCAGGACATGAGCTGTTAGGATTTTTAGATGCGTATTCACGTTATAACCAGATTAAAATAGATCCTTTAGATGAAGAAAAAACTTTATTTATAACAGATAGGGGGACTTACTTCTATAAAGTAATGTCTTTTGGTCTCAAAAATACTGGTGCAACGTATCAAAGACTGGTGACCAATATGTTCCAAGAACATTTGGGAAAAACTATGGAGGTATACATAGACAATATGCTCGTTAAAACTCAACATTCAGGGGAACATATATCGGACTTATTAGATACGTTTCAGATTTTGCGAAAATTCAATATGAAATTAAACCCTGAGAAATGTGCATTCGGTGTTGCATCAGGTAAGTTTAGGTTTTCTTATTTCTAAAGTGGTATTGAGGTTAATCCTGCGCAGATTAAAGCCATTGAAGAAATCCCTGATATACTTAAAAATAAAAAAGAAGTGCAGATGTTGACTGGAAGAATTGCAACTTTGGGAAGATTTATTTCCAAATCATTAGAAAAGTGCTTTAAATTCTTTTCAGCACTTAAAAAGCAAGATCAGTTCGAATGGACTGAGTAGTCTCAACAGGCGCTCAAAAATTTGAAGACATACCTGTCAAATCAGCCGTTGCTCGCAAAACCAAAGGTTGGAGAAATATTGCTCATCTATCTTGCTGTCTCAGATGTAGCGCTGAGTGCTGTCTTAGTTCGTGAAGACCAAGGTAAATAATTTCCAATTTATTATGTCAGCAAATCATTATTAGATGCGGAGACGCGGTATCCTCAATTAGAAAAACTTTCACTTGCACTAATCATGGATTCAAGAAAACTAAGGTCTTACTTTCAATGTCATCCTATTGTCGTAGTAACTGCTTATCCATTACGCAATATATTACACAAACATGAGTTGTCTGGTAGATTAGCGAAATGGGCTATAAAATTAAGTGAATATGACATTACTTACCAGCCCAGAACCGCGATAAAATCTCAGGTGTTAGCGGATTTCTTGGCTGATTTTAGCCAAGAGATGCAATTAGAAGCAGAAAAGAATTACAGGTGCTCAACGGGTCTAATCTAGGAATTTGGACCGTGTTTACTGATGGCTCGTCTAATGTGAAGGGAGCAGGTTTAGGAATTTTTTTGGTGACACCAAGGGGTGAAACCATTCGTCAGGCCATAAAATTCCATACTATAACTAACAATGAGGCTCAGTATGAAGCTGTGATTACAGGTTTGGAACTGACACGAGAACTTGGCATTAATCAAATTGTAATCAAAAGCGATTCGCAGCTCGAGGTTAACCAAATGCTGGGGACTTATACAGCCAGGGAGGCATGAATGCAGCAATACTTGGAAAAGGTTCAGGATTTGATTAGACAATTTCAAACTTGGAAAGTCACACAGATACCAAGAGATGAAAATGTCGAGGCAGATGCCCTAGCCAATCTCGCATATGCAGCAGACGAGGCGAGCAACGAAAATGCTTCTGTAATTGATTTGTTTCATTCAGTACTTGATTCAGACAAAAATGAGGTAAATTTCAATAACTTAACCTAGGATTGGAGGAACGAAATTGTCACTTTTTTGCAGTATGGTACTGTCCCTGAAGATAAGAAAAAAGCCCACATGCTTCGAAAAAAGGCTGCTCGATATTGTTTAAAGCAAGACAATCTTTATCGAAAGATGTTCGGTGGCCCCTTAGCAAGATGCCTCGGGCCTTCTCAAACAGAATATGTAAGGAGAGAGATACATGAGGGGCATTGTGGAAATCATGCAGGAGGAAGATCACTGGTAAGAACCATGATTAGAACAGGCTATTATTGGCCTAAAATGGAAGAAAAAGCGGAGAATTTCCTGGCTAAATGTGATAAGTGCCAAAGATATGGTAACAACATGCATAGACCTGCGGAACTATTACATCCGGTCATTGCACCGTGGCCTTTATAAAGTGGGGAATGGATATCGTGGGACCATTACCACAAGCAAAGGGACATGTAAAATTCCTACTTATACTCACTGAGTACTTTACTAAATGGGTAGAAGCAGAAGCATTTAAACAGGTACGGGAAAAGGAAGTCAGAGATTTCATTTGGCGAAATTTCATATGTCGATTCGGTGTACCAAAGAAAATCGTGTGTGATAACGACCCACAATTTATAGGCGCACAAATCACAGAATTTTTACAAAGCTGGCAAATCAAAAGGATTACGTCCACGCCTTACCATCTGGTGGGTAATGGACAAGCTGAATCAACAAATAAAGTCATTATCAACAATTTGAAAAAACGATTAGAAGAATCTAAAGGCAATTGGCCTGAAGTGCTACCTAGTGTTTTATGGGCATATCGCACGACAACAAAAACAAGCACAGGTGAAACACCATTCTCATTGGTGTATGGAGCTGAAGCTTTAATTCTGGTTGAGATAGGCGAACCAAGCACGAATTACGTAAGTGACAGAAGAAACTAATGAAGAGGAAATGCGCATAAACCTTGACTTATTTGAAGGAAGAAGAGAAACTGTATTAATAAGAATGGCAGCATAAAAACAAGTCATTAAACAATATTACAATCGGAAGGCACGATTAAGATACTTCAAAATTGGGGACTTCGTACTCAAGAAAGTTTTTCAATCCATGAAGATGGCCAATACGGGAAAATTAAGTCCAACTTAGAAGGACCTTATAGGATTCATGGTATTGCGGGAAAAGGAGCATACGAGCTGGAGACTATGGATGGGAAGATATTACCTTTACATTGGAATGCCGTTCACCTGAAGAGATACTATTTCTAAAAGAATACCCACGAGGTATCTTCATTTTAAAATTCTATTTTTGAATTTTTAAAGTTTTACTAACGATTTTAGATGATAGGCAAAAAGTTAGCCCGTACTAAATGATGAATCACGAGCTGCAAGGCACGTGGAATAAATTAATATTCATGGTCTAGGGTTACAACTATTCTGATAGAAATTCAAACGGGTTAAGTAGTCTTCATCTATAATCGCACCTCTGAGTCCCGTGTATTTTTCCTTTTCAGGGAAAGGATCGAATGAGAGGAACAATCAAGTACTCGAGGCTTCATACTTTCACTCAAACACTTGGGGGACTATATGATATATACATAGACAAATGTATAAAGAAGACAAAGAAGATTGAGAAACAATCAAAAGTTCAAGCCTAAAAAATCAACTCATTGAAAGAGTCAAGTGCAGAGCAAAACCTTACCATAGTTAGGTTAAAGGCAATGTACCAAAACATGTTGTAAATAAAAACCTTTTATTTGAAATACATGTACTAAAATGGGTTATTGCACAAAAATCTTGTATTTTATTTTTTCTTTTAAAAATCTGTTGTGAAAAAAACAGTTACGAAAAAGTTATATATGTTATTTAAATACATGTAAAGTGTTATTTAAAACTTGGCAAAGTTCAAATAAAAACTTGTCAAAGTTATTTCAAGAAACACGTGTATTCCTATTTCTTTTGTCGTATATTAACACCATTATGAAGTTGAGACGTCTTCTTCATTAAGTGTCGAATATGAAAGAGCCCTCTTTTATAATTCATGATTGATTTGAGACATTCATGAGGAAAAGAAAGCATTTTACAAAATAAAAATGCAAGTTATTAAGTAAGTCCTTAAAAAATAAAGGCAAGAATAAACAAAACAGAAGTTTAAACAGCAACGGAAACTTCTTAATATTAAAAAAGTTTAGACTAAGTATGAACTTAGTCATAAACCAAAAGTTATTTATACAAAGTACCCCATAAAAGGTCTAGGGACTTAATATTTTCAGCAAACCCTTAAAAAGACCAAGGATTACAACCACATATCACCAAAAAGAAAAAAAAACCTCAAAGGAATTCAAATAAAATAAACTATTCACTGAGAACTTGAAGGAACTGAAACAGGGACATCAACAGAAGCGGGATCAACTTGACTTGAAGGAGTGGCGATACCTGTATCATCTTCAACATTTTCAAAAGCTTCAGCCACGGGAGAATAAAAATCCTGGTTCTGCTGAGTCTTCTTGATAGTCTCTTTGATCTTGGCTAACTCAGATTCCAAGTTAAAATTCTCCTGGATAACTTCAACGAGGGTATCATGGTGAGAATTTAAAAATGCCCAACTCACTTCAATGGCCGTTTTATCTTCAAGGATCTCATAATCTCTTTCCCTGTCAGCAATTTCATTTCTTAACATTTCATTTTCAGCCAAGGCAGATTCATAAGAAGATTGAAGAGCAGCATGAGATCTCTCTAAAAAGTGAACCTTACCGGAGGATTCCCGGAGGTCTTCTTGAGTTTGAGAAAGTGTTTGCACGAGTTCACCAGCATATGCTGCTTTTTCACCCAAGAGAGCCTTCAACTCTCTAATCTCTTCACTGGCCTTGGAAATTTGCTCGGAAAAAGAGGTTTCAAGACGTAACTTTTCTTTATTTGCTTGACTTGAGGAAGCTTTTACAATTGCCAACTCTAAAGTCAAGGCCCTTACCTGCTGCTCCAAGGTACTTTTACTTTTTTCTAAGGTTTCCACATCGATTTGAAGACTGTCCCACTGTTCCTTTCAATTATCCGCCTCTATTTGGTAGTCACGCACTAATTGGTATGAAAGGGTAACTCTTTTCATCATCTCTATGCCAATTAATTGACCTAAAAAAAGAGAAGGGAAGATAAGAACTCTGAAAGTAGAAAAAGGATAAAGTAAAGCCTGAAAGAGGGATACCTTTAAAGAAGCATGCACTATATCATTCATCAAGGTCGAAGAACTGTGGCTATCAAGCTTAGCTCTTTCAACTGGACCAATCAAAGGCTTTAGCCACACGTCTGCTTGACCTGATTTCCTTCAAAGATTACCCTCAGAAGGAGCTTCAATAGTGACCTGCCTCATAGCAGCATCCCTGCTCGAGGAACCAACCTTAGTGTAATAAACAGGTGGATGTGGAATTTTTGGAGGAACAATAGAAGTAGTCAAAACAGCCCGGGGAGGAATGGAAACATCCACGGTTGGCAAAGAAGGAATCACAGGAATGGTAGTAGAAAAAGAAGCAAGGGATGCTTCATCAGAAATCGAGCCTAAATTTTTTTTTATCAAACCCGCAGTCAAAAAGTTGCTTAATAGAATGATGAGCAGCAGCGGGAACATCATCATTGGGGATCACCACCGGGGCTTCAACAGACTCAGTAAGAGGAACTGAACGAGGGGGAGAAGCTTCTTCATCAGAAACAATCCGTCTACGGGCTTGTGGCCTTTTCACTAAGGGGCTCCCGTCTTCCTCTTATTCAGAATCTTGATCAACATTATCTTTTCTTTTTGATGAAGAGCCCAAAATTATCTCTTGGACCATTTCCAAAGATATTCGATAATCTACGATCGCCTCAGCCTTAACACCTCGAACTGCAAATCCTAATAAAAAGAGGGATTAAAGTAAGTTCAGAAAAAGTAATATATATTAAAAAAAAAACTCTTACCAAGAGTTTTCACTTTCCAACCAAATCGTTGGGAAAGAGTTTTCCAAGATCTACCCTCCATTGGGGCAGTATTCAACAGTTTTCCTACCCAACCACGAAAATTAGGAATATCATTAACAATTGCCACGGTTGCTGAAAAAATAAAAGGGAAATTAAAATGGTGATAATCAAAATTGAAGGGAAAAAAGGTACGAGAGAGTTATTGAGAAAAAACTCACGTGCAAAATTCCACTTCTCTCGTGGAACGGAACATTTTCATCACCCACTAAACTAACAGTGGGGGCAGCAACAAACTTGGCACACCAGCCCCGATCTCTGTCATCTTCTGGACTAACCAAAACTCTTTTACTCCCTGCTACTAAGGTAAAGACACCTTGGCAAAAGAGTCTGGGTGAATAAAGGTGAATTAGATGAGATAAGGTAAAAGGCACGCCTGCAATGTTGGTCAAATGCCTCAAATAGGCAACGACCCTCCATACTATAGGGCTAATTTGACCTAAACAAATGTTGAAAAAATGATAGAATTCAAGAATAACGGGGTCAATAGCAGTTTTGAAGCCTAATGTGAAAGGGTATGTATAAACAAAAGGAAACCCTATTAAATAAGAAGTGATTCTTTGGGTTTGCATTGGGAATTATAATAGGGAAGTCATGACTCCAATGGCAGTCTTTGCGAACCAAAGCAGTCAGACCTTCAATGATCTAAGTGGGGTAGATATCTGTACGATCTAAAGAAGACACTTGATTTCTAAGGGATTCTCTATCATTATAGAAAGATAGTTCCGCAGGAACTATTTCATCTATTGAAGGTTCACGAAGAGGTTTAGAAGGTTCCTTACCCCTAGAAGAAGATCTTTTAGAAAGAGAACCTCTGGTTCTAGAAGAGGGACTGGAACTAGATGAAGGAAGAGAAGAACCACGTATGTTTAAAGACCCTAAATTATGTAGTCTACCTCCTCTTCTGCTCCTGCTAGAGACAGGAGGAAAGTTATCAACAATGGAGACTCACCTAGGGTTAGGGTTTGATGAAGACATGACAGTACGAGGAAGGCGAAGAACAAGAATTGAATATTTTGAAAGCTTTGAACTTTATGTGAGAAAGACAAACAGGAGAACTATATTTATACTAAGAAGAAACCATCAAAGGAAAAGATGCAATGATGGAAAGGTCATAATGAGAACTGTCATTTTGTGTTTAGTGAAGCCGTAAAAAAGCCTTAAAAAGCGCTGCAAAGTCGCAGAGCCAATAAAAGGGTACCACGTGTAATAAGTATTAAATGGAAGTGACAATTGAAGCGTCGCTTCTATCATAGCATTAATAGCGGTAAATATTCCCACTTTAATAAAATCCACTTCCCAAATATTCAATTGATGAATAAATGGCAAGCTGGTGGATCTGCCGGTGCTACTCTAGCTGCTCTTCCCCTGCCACGGCCTCAACCGCGACCTTGGCCCCTGGTGGCCCCAGCTGGTGGTACTGGCGGTCGTCCGTCCTGCCTGGTAGCACGTGTCCTCACCATCTGTGAGAGAATGGAATAACAGAAGTTTAGTATTCAGATCAATAATTCGCACGACAAGAATTTCAAGAATATGAAGTTTTTCCTAAAGGTTCTGCAGCCTCTCAAGGATAAATACAGACGTCTCCGTACCAATCCGCGAGACTCTACTAAATCGGCTCATGCCTCACGAGACCTATGCAACCTAGGCTCTGATACCAACTGTGACGACCCCAAATACCGGTCGTGATGGCACCTATCACATTACTAGGCAAGCCAACCAATTAACTAACCACAAACCATTTCACTTTAACATTTAAGCCATTTTCTATCACAAGTTTTTAAATACTAAATTCATTATAAGCGTGAAGATAACGGAAATATACGGAAGGTAAAAATAACAGTAACTACACAGCCCCAACAATCTGATGTCAGGAGACTAGAGCCTCTAATACACGTCTGAATACCTACTACATCAAATTTCTTGAGAAATGCAGAAAATAACATGATATAAGGGAGAAAACAGGGCTGCGAATGCTATGCAGTTACCTCGCAATCCCCGACAGAAACTGAATCAGCTGAAAATGCTCACTCGGCCGCTCGGGCACCTAGATCTGCACACAAGGTGCAGGGAGTAACGTGACTACGCCAACTCAGTAAGTAACTAAAATAAATAAGGACTGAAAGCAGTGACGACAATTCAAAAACATATAACTTCAAATTCAGTTCTGTCATAAAATCATCATTTCCAAATTAAAACATTGAATTCAGATACTTAGCAAAATATTCAACAGAGGCTTATTCAAAGGAGAGTGAAAACAGTGAAAACATCATAACAGGGCCCCTTGGGCAAGAAATCACTCAGAATATAGCCCCTCGGGTAGCCTCTCGGTCACTCGTGACTCAACTTTTGTCACACAATACTCACTATCAGCACTCGGCTCAGTATTACCTCATAATAATAGAAATCATAGTAAGCGCTGCGGCGTGCAGCCCGATGCATATATTTATAGTCGACTATGCTTACTGGGGATGTGAAGACTTCGGAGGGGCTCGTACAGCCCAAACGTCATATCGCTGCGGCGTGCAGCCCGATCCAATATATATATCGCTGCGGCATGCAGCCCGATCCATATAAGTATCGCTGCGGCATGCATGCCGATCCATAAATCACATATATAATTATCCTCACAATTGGGTTTGACAATGATGAAGCTATCAATAAAGCTTTGCAAAAGCTGATCGCTCAACAGGTCAATAAAGTTCTTGAGGCCTTTGTGAGCTAGTTACCTATTGCACCATCAACACCAATTCCAAATAACAATACTTTGAAAAATCATCGTTCCGAGCTTGCTAATTCAGGCAGTGGTGGAATCCCCAGCGAGTCACGAGATGGAGAACCAGGTAACTTAGTCAATTCCGATTTACAAAACTTGGTATTAACATTGCAGAAACAGCTCAAGGAGCAAAGTGACCACATAAAGCAAATACCTGGAGTACCGCCTGTAATCAAAGGAATAGATATGGACAAATATTCACAGCAACCTTGGAGGCCAAGTGCTGCTCCCCTCCCAATTCCAAAGAAATTCAATGCCCGATATTCCAAAATACGAAGGAACAACTGATCCACGAGATGACGTGACTGCGTTCACAACTGGCGTAAAAGGCAACGACTTGACCAAACAAATCGTATTGGTCAAAAAATTCGGTGAAACACTCACTAAGGGAGCACTAACATGGTATTCTCTTTTACCCGAAAATTCCATAAATTCTTTTGTTGAGCTTGCAGATTTATTTATCAAAGCACATTCGGGAGCTCAAAAAGTTGAAAAGAGAATGGAGGATATTTTCAAAATCAAACAAGAGGACTCTGAGTTGCTCAGAGAGTTCGTGGATAGGTTCCAATGTGAAAGAATGACGTTACCACGTGTACCAGATAATTGGGTAGCTATAGCTTTCACTAGTAATTTGAATGAGAAAAGCTCAGAAGCCACGAGGCGACTCAAGAAAAGTCTTCATGAATTCCCAGCAATAACATGGAATGACATTTACAACGGGTATAGCACGAAGCTAAGGATCGAAGAAGATATTATCTTACGATCTCCAAAAGAAGAAAAGGTAAGTTCGAGACGGGCAAAAACAGAAAAAAGGTCCGGTAAAAATAGATACGAACTATATATGGGCCCAGCGGGAAAAGATTCATGGTCAAAGCATGATCATTCAAGGTACGATCATAGATCCATAAATAGAGAATCAGGCTTATCATCGAGGTATAGAAATGATCGTAACACATGAGAGTCAGGGGATGATGATAGAAACTTGAAGGCACGATTTGGCGGTTATAATTTTAATGTAAGCACTTCTGAGCTCGTAGCTGTTTTAAGAAGCATGGGGGATAAGGTGCGGTAACCAAAAGAAATGAGGTCAAATCCAAACAGGCGCAATCCCGAACATTGGTGCGAATTTCACAACGATCATGGTCACAAAACGACAGATTGTAGGTTGCTACAGGGTGAAGTTGATCATCTATTGAAGCAAGGATATCTCACCGAGTTATTTAGTGAGAAAGGTAAACAAGCATACATGAAGAATAGGCAGGAGCCCCCTAAACCGCCTTCTCCAAAAAGGACCGTTAATGTTATAACCGGGGGCGAAGAAATCAATGGTGTGACGTATACAATAGCAAATAAAGTTTCCAAAGTCACAATTACCCACGGGAAGTGTGTACGACATGTCTTAGAGGAATTAAGCATTACGTTTGATGATGCAGATGTGGATGTCATATTAACTCCACATAACGATGCACTGGTAATATCTTTACTTGTACATGACACTAATGTGAAATGAGTTTTGATTGATCCAGGTAGCTCTGTGAACATTATTCTGCTAAGAGTTCTACACGAGATGAAAGCTGAAGCTAAATTAGTACCCAAAGCGCATACTTTGTCTGGGTTCGACAATTTCTGCGTCGTGATAAAAGGTGAGGTAATACTTACTACATTCGCAGAAAGGGTTGTTAAGGATACAAAGTTTCAGGTGGTAGAGATGGAGATGGCTTACAATATGATTCTCGAAAGACCATGGATCCACGAGATAGACGCCGTTCCGTCAAACTTATATCAATTTATTAAATTTCCATCACCATGGGGAGTATGTCAAATCCGTAGGGATCAACAGACATCCAGGAGCATCAACTCTGTAGCAGATTCAAGTATGAGGAACGAAGAAAAATAGCAGTTACAGAATCCAGTTGAGGATACTACAACACAAATCTCAACTGAACAAGAACGAACAAATGTGGATTCAAGGCCCGATTTCATTCAAGAAATAGAGAAAAATGAAAATATCAAAACAACAATTGAAGAGTTGGAGGCTGTAGTATTATTTACACAATGGCCTGAAAGGAAAGTCAACATAGGGGCCAATCTAAGCCAGGACATGAAAGGTAAATTGATTGAATTTGTAAAAACTAACGTGGATTGTTTTGCTTGGTCCCATTCTGATAAGACAGGAATACCACCGGAGGTAATGACTCACAAGTTAAATGAAGACCCCTCATGTCCACTTATCAAACAAAAGAAGAGAAAGCAAGGAACTTTAAAAAATCAGGTGATTCAAGATGAGGTCCAAAAATTACTAAAAATTGGGTCTATTTGCGAGGTAAAGTATCCTAATTGGTTAGCCAATACTGTTATGGTACCGAAAAAGAATGGTAAATGGCGAGTTTGTATAGATTACACAGACCTTAACAAAGCTTTTCCCAAAGATTCTTTTCTATTACCACATATAGAACAACTAATTGATGCTACTGTAGATCATGAGCTGTTAGGATTTTTAGATGCGTATTCAGGTTATAACCAGATTAAAATGGATCCAGGGTGAAGTTGATCATCTGTTGAAGCAAGGACATCTCACCGAGTTATTTAGTGAGAAAGGTAAACAAGCATACATGAAGAATAGGCAGGAGCCCCCTAAACCGCCTTCTCCAAAAAGGACCGTTAATGTTATAACCGGGGGCGAAGAAATCAATGGTGTGACGTATACAATAGCAAATAAAGTTTCCAAAGTCACAATTACCCACGGGAAGTGTGTACGACATGTCTTAGAGGAATTAAGCATTACGTTTGATGATGCAGATGTGGATGTCATATTAACTCCACATAACGATGCACTGGTAATATCTTTACTTGTACATGACACTAATGTGAAATGAGTTTTGATTGATCCAGGTAGCTCTGTGAACATTATTCTGCTAAGAGTTCTACACGAGATGAAAGCTGAAGCTAAATTAGTACCCAAAGCGCATACTTTGTCTGGGTTCGACAATTTCTGCGTCGTGATAAAAGGTGAGGTAATACTTACTACATTCGCAGAAAGGGTTGTTAAGGATACAAAGTTTCAGGTGGTAGAGATGGAGATGGCTTACAATATGATTCTCGAAAGACCATGGATCCACGAGATAGACGCCGTTCCGTCAAACTTATATCAATTTATTAAATTTCCATCACCATGGGGAGTATGTCAAATCCGTAGGGATCAACAGACATCCAGGAGCATCAACTCTGTAGCAGATTCAAGTATGAGGAACGAAGAAAAATAGCAGTTACAGAATCCAGTTGAGGATACTACAACACAAATCTCAACTGAACAAGAACGAACAAATGTGGATTCAAGGCCCGATTTCATTCAAGAAACAGAGAAAAATGAAAATATCAAAACAACAATTGAAGAGTTGGAGGCTGTAGTATTATTTACACAATGGCCTGAAAGGAAAGTCAACATAGGGGCCAATCTAAGCCAGGACATGAAAGGTAAATTGATTGAATTTATAAAAACTAACGTGGATTGTTTTGCTTGGTCCCATTCTGATAAGACAGGAATACCACCGGAGGTAATGACTCACAAGTTAAATGAAGACCCCTCATGTCCACTTATCAAACAAAAGAAGAGAAAGCAAGGAACTTTAAAAAATCAGGTGATTCAAGATGAGGTCCAAAAATTACTAAAAATTGGGTCTATTTGCGAGGTAAAGTATCCTAATTGGTTAGCCAATACTGTTATGGTACCGAAAAAGAATGGTAAATGGCGAGTTTGTATAGATTACACAGACCTTAACAAAGCTTTTCCCAAAGATTCTTTTCTATTACCACATATAGAATAACTAATTGATGCTACTGTAGATCATGAGCTGTTAGGATTTTTAGATGCATATTCAGGTTATAACCAGATTAAAATGGATCCTTTAGATAAAGAAAAAACTTCATTTATAACAGATAGGGGGACTTACTTCAATAAAGTAATGCCTTTTGGTCTCAAAAATACTGGTGCAACTGTCACGACCCAACCTCCGATCGTGATGGCGCCCAACACACTGCTAGGCAAGCTCGACCCTTCAACAATATTCCCGACTTAAACAGATCATTAGTGGCAAGCACAGTTAATAATTTCTAAACTATTTTATCAAAATCCTGGAAATAACAGTGAAATGAACGGAAAGTTAACAAAATACTGCAACATAACCCCCAACTAGGACCCGGTGTCACGAACATGAGCCTCTAATACAGAGTATCCACCTAATACAAGTCTGTCTAAGAAAGTTCGGAAATAAAGAGTAGATATAGGAGGGAGAGATCAAGGCTGCGAACGCCATGCAACTACCTCAATGCTCTCCGATACTGCTGTCCTGCTAGATAGTCCTCACTCAGCCTGTGATGCACCTGGATCTCCATGCAAGGTTCATGGAGTAATGTGAGTACTTTGACCCAGTGAGTAATATACATAAATAATGGCTGAAGATAAGAAATCATGGAATAATACAAGGTAAACTATAGCTGGCAGCCCGTACATTTAATAGTGAAACAACAAGTCAATGCAATAACAGTACAGAAAGAACCATGTCAGGTAAACAGATAAGTAATAATGCATGAATGCAATGCAACACATAGAACGGTACATTCCAGTACCCGCTGCGGCGTGCAGCCCGATCCGTTTAACGTCGACGACGCTCACTGGAGGTGTGTACAGACTCCGGAGGGGCTCCTATAGCCCAAACGCAAATAATCAAGCCATCTCGTGGCACCAATATCCATATAATACCGCTGCGGCGCGCAGCCCGATCCATGTTCAGTCCAGAAATTCACACAAGCCTCACGGGCAATATCAAAATAATAGTTCTCAGCTGAGGATGTCAATAAAATAGTGTTTTAGCTTTTCAAATCTTAGAAAATGGCTGAGTATTTCAAAACAGTATTTGTACTCATGACTGAAATCCATTAACATGTCAAATAATGTGAAAAACAGTAATAGTAATCCCTGAAGGATTCAAATAATCGGCACAAAGCCCAAATGTATCAAAAAAATCCAAGTAGGATGATTATCAAACAAGTCTTAGTCGAAAACACAGTATAAATACCACTCGGGATGGACTAAGTCACAATCCCCAATCACAAACGACCCCGCACTCGTCATAGAGCGCGTGTCTCGCCTCAATATAGCGTTACGATACGATATTCCGGGGTTTCAAATCCTCAGGTCATCATTTACATCTATTACTCACCTCAAGCCGACCCAAAGTCTAGCTCGCTATGCCTTTGCCTCTCGAATCGACCTCCTCGCGCGTCGGATCTGACCAAAACCACAATGAATCCATCTCAATATGCCAAGGGAACAAAACCCAATCAAAATAATCGAAAACAACAAAAATTCCCGAAATTAGCAAAATCCGAGCCCCGGGCCCACTTCTCAAAACTCAGAAACTTTCATACCAGCAGATTCCTTATCGCCCTACGAGTCTATACATATTAAAATCACAAGAATCAGAGTCCATTTGACCCCTCAAATCCCTATTTAAACTCTCTTATGTTCAAGCCCTAAACACCATTATTGACCTTTGATTCCTTGATTATTCAGTCTAAATCCATGTTTTTACACCATAAAATCGTATTCTAAGTCCAAGAATCCATACCTGATTAAAGCCCTCGAAACCCTCTTCAAAATCGCCACAAAAGTTCTCCAAGTTTGAAGTCCAAAAATGTCGTTCTTTCAAAAATTCGCGAAGAAGACTATTTCATTTAACTGCCCAGGCAATTCCACTTCTGCGGTAATAATGTCGCTTCTGTGACTTCCGCATCTGCGGTCCATGTCCGCTTCTGCGGACCTTCACTTAAGGGCCTTGACTGCTTCTGCGGCCCAAATTTTGCACCAGTAGGACCGCCTGTGCGGTCTTAATTTTCGCTTTTGCGGAACCTGACATGGACCAACTTTTCCGCTTCTGCGCCTTCCCGCTCGCTTATGCGAGACCGCACCTGCGGTCCCATAACCACAGGTGCGAAAACACCAGATACTAGCAAACTTAAACATGCAACAACTCCATAACTCTCCGTTTAACCACCCGAACTCACCCCGAGGCCCCCGGGACCTCAACCAAAGACACAGACATGGTCCAATTCCCTATTCAAACTTGTTCCAATTCTAAAAACACATCCAACAACACAAAAATCCTCATTTCTCATCAATTTCAAGCCTAAGTTATTCAAATTCTTCCGAAACTCGCATTCGATAAAAAACCCAAACAAATCACCTCTGAATCATCTGAAATTTTGCACACACATCCCAAATCACCTAACGAAGCTACTGCGACTCTCGAAATTCCATTCCGACCCTCGGATCAAAATCTCACCTATCAACCGGACCTCCAAAATCAAGCCTAGTTCTACACCGGACCTCCAAAATCAATTTCGATCACACTTCTAAGTCACAAATCACTCCCCGAAGCTAACCGAATTGCCGGAAATCATATCCGAGCCCTCTAACTCACAAGTCATTGTTTGGTTGACTTTTCCAAACCAAAACTTCCTTAAAGAGACTAAGTGTCTCATTTCCTACCAAAACCAACCAAATTCAACTCTAACACACCAAATGCCGATAATGAAACACGAAGAAGCAATAAATGGGGAAAACGGGGCGGTAACACATGAGACGACGGGTCGGGTCATCACATCCTCCCCAACTTAAACAAACACTTGTCCTCGAGTGGGTCAAGAAACATACCTGAAGTCTCAAATAGGTGAGGATATCTGCTCCGCATCTCCTGCTCGGTCTCCCAGGTAGCCTCCTCCACGGGCCGACCTCTCCATTGCACCTTCACCGAAGCTATATCCTTTGATCTCAATTTTCGAACCTGACGACCCAAAATAGCCACTGGCTCCACATCATAGGTCAAATCATCATCCAACTGAACCGTGCTGAAGTCTAACACATGAGACAGGTCCCCAACATACTTCCGGAGCATGGAAACATGGAATACCGGATGAACCCCCGACAAGCTGGGTGGCAAAGCAAGAGTATAGGCCACCTCCCCAATCTTCCTAAGTACCTCAAAAGGCCCAATGGACCGCGGACTCAACTTCCCTTTTTACCAAACCTCATAACGCCCTTCATGGGCGAAACCTTCAACAAGACCTTCTCGCCCACCATATAAGATACATCTCGAACCTTCCGGTCCGCATAACACTTCTGACGCGACTGAGCTGTACGAAGTCTCTCCTGGATCACTTTCACCTTCTCTAAGGCCTCCTGAACCAACTCTGTCCCCAATAGTCTAGCCTCGCCGGGCTCAAACCAACCAACCAGAGATCTACACCGTCTCCCATATAAGGCCTCATACGGCGCCATCTGAATACTGGATTGATAGCTGTTGTTGTAGGCAAACTCTGCAAGTGGCAAGAACTCAGCCTAAGAACCTCCAAAATCAATAACACAAGCACGCAACATGTCCTCCAATATCTGAATAGTACGCTCGGACTGCTCGCCCGTCTGAGGATGAAATGCTGTGCTCAACTTCACCTGTGTACCCAACTCCCGCTAAAAAGTCCTCCAAAACTGGGAAGTAAACTGAGTACCTCTATCTGAGATAATAGAAACTGGGACCCCATGTAACTGAACAATCTCTCGGATGAAAATCCCTGCCAGCCGCTCCAAGAATAGGTAGTACACATGGAATAAAGTGCGCGGACTTGGTCAGCCGATCCACAATCACCCAAATCGAATCAAACTTCCTCGAGGTACGAGGGAGACCACTCACAAAATCCATAGTAATCCTCACCCACTTCCACTCTGGAATATCCATCCGCTGAAGTACACCACCCAGTCTTTGATACTCATATTTCACCTGCTCACAGTTGAGGCACCGAGCCACATAACCCACAATATCTTTCTTCATTCTTCTCCACCAGTAATGCTGCCTTAAATCCTGATACATCTTCGCGGCACCCGGATGAATGGAATACCGCGAGCTGTGGGCCTCTTCTAATATCAACTCCCGAAGCCCATCCACATTAGGCACACAAATCCGGCCCTACATCTTCAATACACCATCATCATCAATAGTCACATATCTGGCATCACCTTGCTGGACCCTATCCTTAAGGACAAGCAAATGCAAATCATCATACTGGCGCTCTCTAATACGGTCATACAAGGAAGACCGAGAAACCACACAAGCCAACACCCGATTAGGCTTCGAAGTATCTAACATCACCATCCGATTGGCCAAAGCCTTGACATCAACTGCAAAGGGCCTCTCCCCAACTGGAATGTATGCCAAACTACCCATACTAACCGCCTTCCGGCTCAAAGCATCGACCACTACATTGGCCTTCCCCGGATGATACAGCATGGTAATATCATAGTCCTTACGTAACTCAAGCCACCTCCGCTTCCTCAAATTAAGATCCTTCTGCTTGAATAAATGCTAAAGACTGCGGTGATCAGTGAATACCTCACAAGATACTCCATATAAGTAGTGCCTCCAAGGTAAACAATCTCTAATTTATTATGTCAGCAAATCATTATTAGATGCGGAGATGCGGTATCCTCAATTAGAAAAACTTGCACTTGCACTAATCATGGCTTCAAGAAAACTAAGGTCTTACTTTCAATGTCATCCTATTGACGTAGTAACTGCTTATCCATTACGTAATATATTACACAAATATGAGTTGTCTAGTAGATTAGCCAAATGGGCTATAGAATTAAGTGAATATGACATTACTTACCAGCCCAAAACCGCGATAAAATCTTAGGTGTTAGCGGATTTCTTGGCTGATTTTAGCCAAGAGATGCAATTAGAACCAGAAAAAGAATTACAGGTGTTCAACGGGTCTAATCCAGGAATTTGGACCTTGTTTGCTGATGGCTCGTCTAATGTGAAAGGAGCAGGTTTAGGAATTGTTTTGGTGACACCAAGGGGTGAAACCATTCGTCAGGACATAAAATGCCATACTATAACTAACAATGAGACAGAGTATGAATCTGTAATTGCAGGTTTAGAACTAGCACGAGAACTTGGAAATAATCAAATAGTAATCAAAAGCGATTCGCAGCTCGAGGTTAACCAAATGCTGGGGACTTATACAGCCAGGGAGGCACGAATGCAACAATACTTGGAAAAGGTTCGGGATTTGATTAGATAATTTCAAACTTGGAAAGTCACACAGATACCAAGAGATGAAAATGTCGAGGTAGATGCCCTAGCCAATCTAGCATATGCAGCAGATGTGGCGAGCAATGAAAATTCTTCTGTAATTCATTTGTTTCATTCAGTACTTGATCCAAACAAAACGAGGTAAATTTCAATAACTTAACCTGGGATTGGAGGAATGAAATTGTCGCTTTTTTATAGTATGGTACCATCCCTGAAGACAAGAAAAAAGTCCACACACTTCGAAAAAAGACTGCTCGATATTGTTTAAAGCAAGGCAATCTTTATAGAAAGATGTTCGGTGGCCCCTTAGCAAGATGCCTCGGGCCTTCTCAAACAGAATATATAATAAGAGAGATACACGAGGGGTATTATGGAAATCACGCAGGAGGAAGATCACTGGTAAGAACCATGATTAGAACAGGCTATTATTGGCCTAAAATGGAAGAAGAAACGGAGAATTTCGTGGCTAAATGTGATAAGTGCCAAAGATATGGTAACAACATGCATAGACCTGCAGAACTATTACATCCGATCATTGCACCGTGGCCTTTTATGAAGTGGGGAACAAATATTGTGGGACCAGTACCACAAGCAAAGGGACAGGTAAAATTCCTACTTATACTCACTGATTACTTTACTAAATGGGTAGAAGCAGGAGCATTTAAACAGGTACGGGAAATGGATGTCAGAGATTTCATTTGGCGAAATATCATATGTCGATTCGGTGTACCAAAGGAAATCATGTGTGATAACGACCAGCAATTTATAGGCGCACAAATTACATAATTTTTACAAAGTTGGAAAGTCAAAAGGATTACGTCCACACCTTACCATCCGGTGGGTAATGGACAAGCTGAATAAAAAATAAAGTCATTATCAACAATTTGAAGAAACGATTAGAAGAATCTAAAGGCAATTGGCCAGAAGTGCTACCTGGTATTTTATGGGCATATCCCACGACAACAAAAACAAGCACAGGTGAAACACCATTCTCATTGGTGTACGAATCTGAAGCTTTAATTCCGTTTGAGATTGGCGAACCAAGCATGAGTTATACGTAAGCGTCACACGGAACTAATGAAGAGGAAATGTGCATAAACCTTGACTTACTTGAAGGAAGAAGAGAAACTACATTAATAAGAATGGCAGCACAAAAACAAGTCATTGAACAATATTCCAATCGGAAGGCACGATTAAGATACTTCAAAATTGGGGACTTCGTACTCAAGAAAGTTTTTCAATCCATGAAGATGGCCAATGCGGGAAAATTAAGTCCAACTTAGAAGGACCTTACATGATTCATGGTATTGCGGGAAAAGGAGCATACGAGCTGGAGACTATGGATGGCAATATATTACCTTCACATTGGAATGCCGTTCATCTAAAGAGATACTATTTCTAAAAGAATACCCACGGTCAGGTATCTTCATTTTAAAATTCTATTTTTGAATTTTTAAAGTTTTACTAACGATTTTAGATGATAGGCAAAAAGTTAGCCCGTACTAAATGATGAATCACGACCTGCAAGGCACGTGGAATAAATTAATATTCCTAGTCTAGGGTTACAACTATTCTGATAGAAATTCAAACGGGTTAAGTAGTCTTCATCTATAATCGCACCTCCGAGTCCTGTGTATTTTTCTTTTTCAGGGAACTGTCCGAATGAGAGGAACAATCAAGTGCTCGAGACTTCATACTTCAACGCTCAAACAATTGGGGGACTATATGATATATACATAGACAAATGTATAAAGAAGTATATGATATATACATAGACAAATGTATAAAGAAGACAAAGAAGATTGATAAACAATCAAAAGTTCAAGCCTAAAAAATCAACTCATTGAAAGAGTCAAGTGCAGAGCAAAACCTTACCATAGTTAGGTTAAAGGAAATGTACCGAAACATGTTGTAAATAAAAATCTTGTATTTAAAATACATGTACTAAAATGGGTTATTACATAAAAACCTTGTATTTTATTCTTTCTTTTAAAATTCTATTGTGAGAAAAACAGTTACGAAAAAGTTATAGATGTTATTTAAGTACATGTAAAGTGTTATTTAAAACTTGGCAAAGTTCAAATAAAAACTTGTCAAAGTTATTTCAAGAAACATGTGTATTCCTATTTCTTTTGTCGTATATTAACACCATTATGAAGTTGAGACGACTTCTTCATTAAGTGTCGAATATAAAAGGGCCCTCTTTTATAATTCATGATTGATTTGAGACATTCATGAGGAAAAGAAAGCATTTTACAAAATAAAAATGCAAGTTATTCAGTAAGTCCTTAAAAATAAAGGCAAGAATAAACAAAACAGAAGTTTAAACAGCAACAGAAACTTCTTAATATTAAAAAAGTTTAGACTAAGTATGAACTTAGTCATAAACCAAAAGTTATTTATACAAAATTCCCCATAAAAGGTCTGATGACTTAACATTTTCAACAAACCCTTAAAAAGACCAAGGGTTACAACCACATATCACAAAAAAGAAAAAAAAACAATAAAGTAATTCAAATAACATAAACTTTTCACTGAGAACTTGAAGGAACTGAAACAGGGACATCAACAGCAGCGGGATCAACCTGACTTGAAGGAGTGACGATACTCGTATCATCTTCAACATTTTCAAAAGCTTCAGCCACGGGAGAAGAAAAATCCTGGTTCTGCTGAGTCTTCTCGATAGTCTCTTTGATCTTGGCTAACTCAAATTCCAAGTTAAAATTCTCCTGGCTAACTTCAACTAGGGTATCATGGCAAGAATTTAAAAACGTCCAACTCACTTCAATTGCAGTTTTATCTTCAAGGATCTCGTAATCTCTTTCCATGTCAGCAATTTCATTTCTTAACTTTTCATTTTCAGCCAAGGCAGATTCATAAGAAGCTTGGAGAGCAGCCTGAGATCTCTCTAAAAAGCGAACCTTACCGGAGGATTCCTGGAGGTCTTCTTGAGTTTAAGTCAGTGTTTGCATGAGTGCACTAGCATATGCTTCTTTATCACCTGAGAGAGCCTTCAACTCTCTAATCTCTTCATTGGCCTTGGAAATTTGCTCGGAAAAAGAGGTTTCAAGATGTAACTTTTCTTTATTTGCTTGACTTGAGGAAGCTTTTACAACTGCCAACTCTGAAGTCAAGGCCCTTAATTGCTGCTCCAAAGTACTTTTACTTTCTTCTAAGGTTTCCACATCGATTTGAAGACTGTTACACTGTTCTTTTCAATTATCCGCCTCCATTTGGTAGTCACGCACTAATTGTTCTGAAAGGGTAACTCTTTTCATCATCTCCGTGCCAATTAATTGACCTAAACAAAAAGAGAAGGGAAGACGAGAACTCTAAAAATAGAAAAAGGATAAAGTAAAGCTTGAAAGACGGATACCTTTAAAGAAGCATGCACTATATCATTCATCAAGGTCAAAGAACTGTGGCTATCAAGCTTAGCTCTTTCAACTGGACCAATCAAAGGCTTTAGCCACACGTCTGCTTGACCTGATTTCCTTCAAAGATTACCCTCAGAAGGAGCTTCAATAGTGACTTGCCTCATAGCAGCATCCCTACTCGAGGAACTAACCTCAGTGTGATAAATAGGTGGAGGGGGAATTATTGCAGGAATAGTAGAAGCAGTCAAAACAGCCTGGGAAGAACGGAAACATCCACGATCGGCAAAAAAGGAATCGCAGGAATGGTAGTAGAAAAAGAAGCAATGGATGCTTCATGAGATATCTAGCCTAACTTCTCACTATCAAACCCGCGGTCAAAAAGTTGCTCAACAGAATCATGAGCAGCAGTAGGAACATCATCATTGGGGATCACCACCAGGGCTTCAACAGACTCGGTAAGAGGAACTGAACAAGGGGAGAAGCTTCTTCATCAGAAACAATCCGTCTACGGGCTCGTGGCCTTTTCACTAAGGGGCTCCCGTCTTCCTCTTCTTCAGAATCTTGATCAACATTAGCTTTTCTTTTTGATGAAGAGCCCAAAATTATCTCTTGGACCCTTTCCAATGAAATTCGAGAAGCTACGATCGCCTCAGCCCTAACACATCAAGCTGCATATCCTGATAAAAAGAGGGATTAAAGTAAATTCAGAAAAAAGAAATATATATAAAAAAAACTCTTACCATGAGTTTTCACTTTCCAACCAAATCGTTGGGAAAGAGTTTTCCAAGATCTACCCTCCATTGGGGCAGTATTCAATAGTTTTCCTACCCAACTACGAAAATTGGGAATATCATCAACAATTCCCATGGTTGTTGAAAAATAAAAGGGAAATTAAAACGGTGATAATCAAAATTGAAGGGAAAAAAGGTACGGGAGAGTTATTGAAAAAAAAAACTCACGTGCAAAATTCCACTTCTCAGGGAAAGGAACATTTTCATCACCCACTAAACCAACAGTGAGGGCAGCAACAAACCTGGCATACCAGCCACGGTATCTGTCATCTTGTGGACTAAGCAAAACTCTTTTACTCCCTGCTACTAAGGTAAAGACACCTTGGCAAAAAAGTCTGGGTGAATAAAGGTGAATTAGATGAGAGAAGGTAAAATGTACGCCTGCCATGTTGGTCAAATGCCTCAAACAGGCAACAGCCCTCCACACTATATGGCGAATTTGACCTAAACAAATGGCGAAAAAATGACAGAATTCAAGAATAATGGGGTCAATAGCAGGTTTGAAGCCTAATGTGAAAGGGTATGTATAAACAAAAGAAAACCCCATTAAATAAGAAGTGATTCTTTGGTTCGCATTGGGAATTATAATAGAGATGTCATGACTCCAATGGCAGTCTTTGCGAAACAAAGCAATCAGACCTTCAATGATCTGAGTGGGGTAGATATCAGTACGATCTAAAGAGGACACTTGATTTCTAAGGGATTCTATATCGTTATAGAAAGATAGTTCCACAGTAACTATTTCATCTATTGAAGGTTCACGAAGAGGTTCAGAAGGTTCCTTACCCCTAGAAGAAGATCTTTGAGAAAGAGAACCGCCGGTTCTAGAAGAGGGACTGGAACTATATGAAGGAAGAGAAGAACCACGTATGGATAAAGACCCTAAATTACATAGTCTACCTCCTCTTCTGCTCCTGATAGGGGCAGGAGGAAAGTTATCAATAATGGAGACTCGCCTAGGGTTAGGGTTTGATGAAGACATGACAGTACGAGGAAGGTGAAGAACAAGAATTGAATATTCTGAAAGCTTTGAACTTTATGTGAGAAAGACAAAAATGAGAACTATATTTATACTAAGAGAAATCGTCAAAGGAAAAGGTGTAATGATGAAAAGGTCATAATGAGAACTGTTGTTTTGTTTTTAGTGAAGCCGTAAAAAAGCCTTAAAAAGCACTGAAAAGTCGCAGAGCCAATAAAAGGGTGCCACATGTAATAAGCATTAAATGGAAGTGACAATTAGGGCGTCACTTCTATCATAGTATTAATAGCAGCAAATATTCCCGCTTTAATAAAATCCACTTCTCAAATATTCAATTGATGAAGAAATGGCAAGTGGGGGGACAATCTGTATTGGGAAAAATTGAGTTTACATATTGAAATGATTGAAAGATGACGTGTCATGACACGAAGAATGGTCAAAGAATGATGGTAAGCAAGGAAGCATGAGTTGCAACAGATACGAGCAGAGGCACGAGCAGGGATACGAGCAGAGGCACGAGCAGATACTCAAAATACACGATGCTCGTACCTATTTAAATCTAAAAGTCAAGAAGAATGAATCTAACAGCACAAGAGAGTACATATATAGTATTTAATAAGCATTAAATACTAAAAATATTAGAGAATCTGTATTAAATTTGTAAAGCCCCGGAAAATTTTTGCTAAGTAATTTAAGATTTCGAGGTGCCAAGGTAGGCTAATTATTTTATTTTGTGTGAAAATGAGGATTAATGATATAATGGATGTCAATTGGATATTTTAATAAGTGTATAAGTCTTATTATAAGTGAATTGGAGTCTAAGGAGAGGCCTAAGTCTAAGCCAAGTTGTAAAAATTCATATTAGACGAAAGTTGTAAATGAGTGCGCACAAGGCGTCACTTTGGACGATCATATCTCCAGTTATATAAGGAG
>MU763093.1:4352-19360 GCA_026770625.1 Nicotiana glauca | reverse complement strand
GAATAATGTATATTGGAATCACGGGGTAACGCGTGGGATAGGAAAGGAAATTCCTGGTCCGCTTGACTGGGGTCCTCCGGTTGAGCGCCGGTCGTGTCCCTCGGTTTTGGGGCGTGACAAAATTACAATGATTATGTAACGTAGCATTTAATGCCTTTAATTGTATATAATGACCTTATTATGACAAAGGTAAAATATATATCTTGAGGTAGCTATAAAAAGGAGAAGATTGGTCATTTGTAAACACACGAAAACACTATTGCAATACACTGATTTATTTTGTTATCTATCTTATTGTTATCTAAATCAATTTTTTTTGTTCATTTTCGATTATCAGTAACCCGAGTTCTTCTAAAAATAAAGCTTTGACCGGAATTTTATTTTTTGGTTAAACGGTTGCACCAATCACTGCCAAAAAGAAAAAGGAAAAAAGCATCCAAACTCCTTTAAACTTGTTTCGAATGATCAATTACATACTTATAATTTACGATTAAGTTTTTTTCGTGTGACATATAAGTTATGGGTTCGAGCTGTTTAATTAACCGTTACCGATTGCATCAGTGTAGGCTCAGTAGGAAACCCAAAATTTTACACAAAAAGGTTCGATAAATGATGACAGTAACTAATAGTATAATCGTTCATACAGGGGCGTCTCTATGTTCGAACATGTGGGGCACATGCATCCATCCTCTTGCCAAGTCAAAGCAAATTTTATGTAAAAATATTTAATGGTTTAGTCATATAGAGTAGATGGCACCAGTGCTCAAATTTTGGCATTGGTGCCTCCGATCGAGACCTCATAGATACACATTAATATAATACTATGTATTTAATTTGTACTTCATAGCTCTTTTTTTGGTTTAGTTTTTTTTTCTTCTTATCATTCTTTCCTTTTTCATCTCCTTCTCCAAGTCTTCATGGTAAACAATAACTTAAGGAGTCAGAGATTAAACTACTTATTACTTCCATTGAGGTTTGTCTTATCTTGAACTACAATAAATTGATTTTACTATAAATAATTTATGTGACAATAAGATCTAAGTCCTTGATGCGATTTGTTTAAATAGTTTTATCCCAAATTATTGCTTAAACATATTTGAATTTCAATCAAATTATTGAGATTCATTTTCAAAATTCTAGGATAAAATATACTTTTCTTTTTTTGGATAAGCAAGTCAAATATAAAAAACTCGTCATATGTTCTAAGAGCGTTTTGATATTTTAATTCTTCTTTTAGCTATAAAATCTGTAAAGTTTCAATTTTTGCAGTATTAAATTTTTATTAATATTCTACTTTTCCTTTTTATTTTGAATTTTATGGTAAATTCTGAACAGGTTTTAAGATAAACATTATGAAATGATGTCAAAATATAATTGATAATATTAATGACAAACACATATTTAGATTAGCAAGATTATAATTTACCTCGTTGAATATTGTGTAAAATTATTAATGTCAGAAAACACTCAAAAAATATACATCACTTGATATTATGATAAATATTGCGGTACACCCATTGTCATAAAATCCTGAATCCGCCTTCGCGTTCATATATGATCAAAAACATGATTCGGTAACCTCTTTTTTCTTCTTTTTGTTCTTAGCACAATCTCTAAACAAATTCATTTAAAGTTACCACACTAAAATTTTAACAAAGTGGAAAATATTTTTAAAAAGGTACAACAAATTTATCTACTTTCTTTCTATTTAGTTTAACAAAAGTTTATTAATACTAAGATAATTAAATATTTTGTTATTACTAAGAAGTTGTTACTTGCCGAAAAAAGAGAATTAAAAAGATTTCTGAATACTAAACTAATAATAGTGAAAAAAGAGCTATACACCAAAGTACAAAATTTAGTATGAAACAATTAAGCATTAATACTTAAATTAAACTACCAGATTATAAATGATTTCAGTAAATATACTTGCATATTTTATCAATATTTTTGTCACGACCCGGACTTTTTACATTCGGGAGTCGTGATGGTACCTATTAATGTGAGCTAGGCAAGCCAATTATTGAACTAACTAGCTTTTTACCCATTTTATTCTCTTTAACATTAATAAAACAATAACGTGTAAACAACGGAAAATTAAGAATAAGCGGAAGAAAGCAATAAAATCTCTGAACATGAATCTAATACAACTGTTTAAGCCTTAATCACCCGAAACTGGTGTCACAGTACCGCAGACGATCTAAGAGTACTAAATACAAAGTCTAAAAATAAAAGATACATTGTTTCTGAATCCAAGAAATGAAACAGGAAGTAAAGGATAGAAGAGACGCCAGGACCTGTGGAGGCCTGCGGATGCCTACAGGTCTATCTTGGATCTCCGCGTAGACTGAAGGTAGCCACCCAACCTACGGTCTGAAGTCTACAATACTGGAATCTGCACAAAAGAGTACAGAGTGTAGTATCAGCACAACCGACCCCATGTGCTGGTAAGTGCCCAGCCTAACCTCGGCGTGGTAGTGACGAAGCTAGGACAAGACTACCAAATAAATTTGTGCAATTCAACTATATACAGCGAAAAAGGAATATAGAAATAAATAGTCAAGTATGGGAGGGGAAGCATGCTGCGGGGGAGATATCAATCCAGTATAGAAAGATAGCAGGTAAATGGAAGAAACAATATATCTCGAATATCAACAAAGAGCCAGAAAATAATAAATGCATGGCATCACCCTTCGTGCATTAACTCTCTTCCCCACCCAAACAACAATCACAAACAAATAGGCAAAGAAATGAATGAAATTTGCAATAAGAATCCCGGTAAGGGAACAATAATTTAACAACAAGTCCCGGCAAGGGAAAACCTCAAAACAACAATAACAACATCCCGGCAAGGGAGTCAATATAACAATTCTTTTCTCTTTCCCACCTTCGTTTCACAACTCGAGCCAATACTCCAAAGGTTTCAATTACCGCTCATACTTCCACAATTCGTTACACAACTTGAGCCAACGCTCCTCAATGATAAAAGGTCACAATTACTCCACGAACTTTGCCCAACAATTAAAAATCGTCACCAAGATATGAATAATACGATAAAGTCATAAAAATCACATTAAGAGAATCACGGGCACGCTAGACACCAACGCATAGATACTCGTCAACATGCCTATACGTCGTAATCAACAATTATCACATAGAAAATAGGACCCGACTCCTAATCCCTCAAGCTAAGGTTAGACTAAACACTTATCTCGATGCCACAAACACAATTCACGTCTCAATTATCGCTTTACCCCTTGATTCTACCACCAATCCGCTCGTATCTAGTCACAAGTTACTTAATTGTATCAATAAACGTTAAATGAATCAATTCTAATGCATGAAGATGAGTTTTCTAAAGTTTTACCCAAAAAGTCAAAAATTGCCCCCGGGCCCACATGGTCAAAACACAAAGTTCGAACCAAAACCCGATTACCCATTCCCCCTCGAACTCAAATATATAATTTATTTTGAAATCGGACGTCAAATCGAGGTCCAAATCCCCATGTTTTTTGAAAAACCTAGGTTCTACCCAAAACACCCAATTTTCCCATGAAAATCATTTATTTGAAGTTGAAATCATGTTAAAGATGTTAATGATTGAAGGAAACGAAAAGTGATTTACACTCGATTTGGAAGAAGATTTGTTCTTGAAAAATCGCCCTAGGGAGTTTGTGTTTTGAAAATATGTGAAAAATGGTTCATTTTCGGCTAAGTATAAAACGTTGCAGGTTGCAGATATGGGAAATGCGAACAGGGGTTCGCAATTGCGAATCCCGGCCTCTGCTATGATGAGAATTGCGAGAAAGGGCTCGCATTTGTGAGCTGGGAAATGCGAAGATAGGGTTGCATTTTCGACCACTGGCTAGGAAGGGAGGGGATCGCATTTGCGATAGAACCCTCACAATTGCGAGGATGGGCTGGCCTGGGCCTCTTTCGCATTTGCGAAAGGCCTCTCGCATTTGGAGCCAGTCTTCGTAAATGCGAAACCGATAGGCCTGCAATGCAACATCTGAAAACCTGCAATTTTCTAAGTCCAAAACACACCCCGCGGCCTATCCAAAACTCACCTGAGTCTTTGGGGCTCCAAACCCAATATGCACACCAACCTAAAAATATCATACGGACTCGCTCGTGCATTTAAATCACTAAAATAATATCAACAACTATGAATTTAGCATCAAAATCATGAAATTTTCTTAAGAACTTCAAATTTCCAATTTTCTCAAAAATGATCCGATTCACGTTGTTTCAAGTCCGTTTCTTACCAAATTTCACAGATTCATCTTAAATCACATATAAAACTTGTACAGGTCACCAGAACCAAAATACGAGCCCGATACCATCAAGTTCTAATGTCACGACCCTAGTTCACCAACCGTGAACATGTCATGACGGCACCTGGTTCCCACGACCAGGTAAGCCTAATATTGCGGAAATATAATAATTACGGAAAAGTAGAGAAAGATAAAATTTAATATCTAAAGGAAATTGTACTGAATGCCACTCGGCATGTACAACTCAATATCACAATTCTAAAATAATTCCAAAAACCTGGAAACTCACGGGCAACACAGGATACAGAAGTGTATATTAAGGCTCCAAAACTCCAGAATATCTAACAACCAGAAGAAAGAAAACTAAGTACTATAGATAGAGTAAGAGGGAGACTCGTCGGTTTGCGGACGCAGCAGATCTACCTCGAAGTCTCCGTAGTCCTCCTACCTCACTGATAGTGCGCCTGAGTAGAGGTACCTGGATGATCTGCACATAAAAAACATACGGAGGAAGGGCATGAGTACACCGCAACGTTACTCAGTAAGTGCCAAGCCTAACCTCGGTTGGGTAGTGACGAGGAAGGTCAGGGCCCTACTGAGTCAAAATATAACAATAACAATAATTAACAGTATAAAAATCTGACAGAAATAATAAATACAGCAGTGTAATAAGGCAGGTCAACGAGGCAATAACGACTACAAAGATAGAGTAAAACACAGAGTAAACACAGCTCAATATCAAGATACTAATGAGGGTCTCCCAGGAAACCGTCTTGTAGCCCTTTCCTCAACTGTCCAGTGGATCTCCCGGGATACCGTCCCGTATTCCAACTCATGTACCAAAAATGAAGGATCTCCCGGGATACCGTCCCGTATTCCCAAAGTAAAAGTGCAAGGGGATCTCCCGGAAATCGAACCCGTAGTCCCAAAGTAAACAGACAGGGGGGAGGGGGGAGCTACCGGAATCCCACATCCGTAGTCCCAATGTAAATGCGCAACCACAGCCAGAAACAACCAAGAAATGAAGTATGAAAGACAAACAACAGATAGAACTAGCCTAGCATGATTCACGTAGTGCAGTCAAAACAACTTAAGCAATTAGACAGTCAAATCAGCTAAGCATGCTTTTCCTAATCTAGCATAAGTCATAACTTCAAATAGAGTAAAGCAAATAAGAATAAGAACTAAATTTCCATAGCTTAAGTAAAACAGGGGTTTCATCAATCGGCTCAAGTACGTGCTCGTCACCTCACGCACAAGGCACTCAAATATCAAGTAAAATCCTAAGGGGAAAGGTTCCCCACACAAGGTTAGACAAGCCACTTACCTCGAACCGGCTCAATATCAATAGAAACCACGCCTTTGTCATGAGTATCCGACTCCAAGTGGCCCAAATCTATTCAATTCAATTACATATCATAAATAATATTGCAAACAACTGATTCCACAATAAAAATTAAAGCTAGGGCCCAAAAATAGGTAAAATGACCAAAATGCCCCTCAAGCCAACGTCTCAGAATCGAATAATTTCCACATTTTTAGAACCCTCATACTCACACGAGCCTAACCATATAAAAATCTCCCAAATTGGAGGTCAAATGCCCACTCAAAACTCAATAGTTTAGCCAATGAAGTTTTACCCCAAATTACCCAATTTTGATCCTAAATTCGAATTCCAATCATGTATTTAGCTATATAATGATGTAATATAATGAAAAGGGATCAAAGAAAAGTTACCCAATGATTTTCTCTTCAAAACTCACTCAAAATCGCCTTCTCCCGAGCTCTCAATCGATTTTTCAAACTTATGAAGTTAAACCCTCGAAATTGTTATTTCTGAACAGTCATTTCCGCTTCTGCGGACAAGGGACCGCTTCTGCGATCCCGCTTATGCGAAAGACTAACCGCTTCTGCGGTTTTTACTTAAGGGGCCAAATTTCGCTTCTGCGGTACCGCGTATGCGAAAAATCAACCGCTTCTGCGGTTCCTGAAGGGGATGACCAATCTCGCTTCTATGATGAGGAAGCCGCTTCTGCGGTCCCCAAGCCGTAGAAGCAAAAATACCAGAAGGAACAAAATACCAGCTGCTGCAAAACTTAGAAATTTCCTCCGTTAACCACCCGAAATCATCCCGAGGCCCCCGGGACCCCAACCAAAAGCACCAATACCACCTAATACCTTATTCAAACTTGTACCGATCCTTAAAACACCTAAAACAACACCGGAAACCCGATTAAATCAAAGATTCAAGCCTAAGAACTTCAATTTTTCTTCCAAATACGCTTTTGATAAAAAACCTAACCAAGACACGTCCGAATGACCTGAAATTTTGGACACACGTCCCAAATGACATGAAGGAGCTACTGCAACTTTCGGAATTCCATTCCGACCCTCGGATCAAAAACTCACTATCGGACCGGAAACTTCAAAAATACAAACTTCGGCATTTTAAGCCTAAATGAGCTACGGACCTCCAAAATACATTCCGGACACGCTCCCAACCCCGAAATCACCTAACGGAGCTAATGGAACCATCAAATTTCCATTCCGAGGTCGTCTTCACACTGTTCTGGCTACGGACCATTTTTCAACTCTTAAGCTCTCATTTAGGGACTAAGTATCCCAAAACACTCCGTATCCCAACACCGAACGTCCTGGCAAACCAAAATAGCAGAAATGAACTTAGGGGAAGTAGTTAATGGGGGAACGGGGCGTAAATTCCAAAAATAACCGGCCGGGTCGTTACATCTAATCACTCATTTCCAAATCTCATAAAAAATTGCAGGAAAATAATTTCCTTTAAAAATTCATTTCTCGGGCTTGGGATCTCGAAATTCGATTCCAGGCATTCACCCAAGTCCAATATTTTCCTACGGATCCCCGGGACTATCAAATCACGGGTCCGTGTTCGTTTACCCAAAATGTTGACCGAAGTCAATTTAATTCATTTTATAGTAAAAAATTATCATATTTTTTTTTTATAGATTTTCACATAATGGCTTTCCAGCTAAGCGCCTCGACTGCACACGCAAATGAGGTGATGCTGCAAGAGGTTTTTAAGGCCTCGAAATGCAGAATTTACTTCAAAAACAAAGGGTCATCACATCCTCCACCTCTAAAATAACCGTTCGTCCTCGAACAAACAAAAGAAGGAAGTACCTGAGTCAGGGAAAAGATGAGGATAACGGCTCCGCATATCAAACTCGGACTCCCAAATCGATGCCTCAACAGGCTGACCTCTCCACAGGACTCGAATAGAAGGATAACTGTTCGATCTGAACTGACGAACCTGCCGATCTAGAATAGCTACCGGCTCCTCCTCATATGACAAGTCCTTGTCCAACTGGACAGTACTGAAATCTAACACGTGGGATGGATCACCGTGATACTTTCGAAGCATGGACACATAAAACACCGGATGCACGCTGATAAGCTCGGCGGCAACGCAAGTCTATAAGCCACCTCTCCCACTCGATCAAGAATTTGAAACGGGCCAATGAACCTAGGGCTAAGCTTGCCCTTCTTCCCAAATCTCATCACGCCCTTCGTAGGCGACAATCGAAGCAATACCTACTCATCGACCATGAATGCTAAATCATGAACCTTGCGGCCGGCATAACTCTTTTGCCTGGACTGAGTTGTACGAAACCTATCCTGAATAATCTTGACCTTGTCCAAGGCATCCTGCACTAGATCTGTACCCAACAACCGAGCCTCTCCCGGCTTAAACCATCCAACCGGCGACCGACACCGCATACCATACAAAGCCTCATAAGGAGTCATCTGGATACTCGATTGGTAGCTGTTGTTGCAGGCAAACTCTGCTAAAGGCAGAAAATGATCCCATAAGCCTCCAAAGTCAATGACACAAGCTCGGAGCATATCCTCCAAAATCTAAATAGTCCGCTCGGACTGCCCGTCCGTCTGAGGATGAAATGCTGTGCTCAACTCAACCCATGTGCCCAACTCTCGCTGAACTGCTTTCCAAAAATATAAGGTAAACTGCGTACCTCAATCCGAAATGATAGACACGGGTACACCATGAAGACGAACAATCTCTCAGATGTAGATCTCAGCTAATCTCTTGGAAGAATAGGAAAATGCCAGAGGAATGAAGTGTGCTGACTTGGTCAGCCTATCAACAATGACCCACACAGCATCAAAATTCTTCTGAGTCCGTGGGAGTACACTAACGAAGTCTATAGTAATACGCTCCCACTTCCACTCAGGGATGTCAATCTTCTAGAAAAAACCACCAGGCCTCTGATGCTCATATTTAACCTGCTGACAATTCAAACACCGAGCCATGTATGCAACGATATCCTTCTTCATTCTCCTCCACTAATAATGGTACCGCAAATCTTAATACTTCTTCGTGGCGCCAGGATGAATAGAGTACCGGGAGTTATGGGCCTCCTCTAAAATCAACTCTCGATGACCATCCTCATTAGGCATACAAACTCGACCCTGCAATCTCAAAACTCCATCATCACCTAAGGTAACCTGCTTGGCACCTCCGTGCTGCACCGTATCTCTAAGGACACACAAATGGGGATCATTATGCTGCCGATCTCGGATACGCTCCAATAATGAAGAACGAGCGAGTGTGCAAGCTAACACATGGTTGGGCTCAGAAGCATCCAACCTCACAAACTGATTGGCCAAAGCCCGAACGTCCAAAGCAAGCGGTCTCTCACCAACTGGAATATAAGCAAGACTGCCCATACTGGCTGACTTCTTACTCAAAGTATCGACCACCATATTGGCCTTTCCCGAATGATATAAGATGGTGATATCATAGTCTTTCAACAGCTCCAACCACTTCCTCTGCCTCAAATTCAACTCCTTTTTCTTGAACAAATACTGCAGACTCTTGTGATCCGTGAACACCTCACATGCCATGCCATACAGATAATACCTCCAAATCTTCAATGCATGGACGATGGCTGCTAACTCCGAATCATGAACCGGATAGTTCTTCTCATGAATCTTCAACTGCCGCGAAGCATAGGCAATGAACTTGCCATCCTACATCAACGCCACACCAAGTCCAATACGAGATGCATCGCAATAAACTGTATATGGCCCCGAACTTGTGGTCAAAACCAATACTGGTGCCGTAGTCAAAGCTGTCTTGAGCTTCTGAAAGCTCGCCTCACACTCATCTGACCATCTGAACTGGGCGCCCTTCTGGGTCAACCTGGTCATTGGGGCTGCAATAGATGAAAACCCCTCTACAAATCGACGATAGTAGCCTGCCAAGCACAAGAAACTCCGGATCTCTGTGGTTAATGCTGGTCTAGGCCAGTTCTTGACTGTCTCAATCTTCTTCGGATCAACCTGAATATCCTCTGCTGACACAATATGACCCAGAAATGCAGCCGAACTCAACTCTGACTCACACTTCAAAAACTTAGCATACAATTGACTATCCCTAAAAGTCAGACGAACCACTCTAAGATGCTGCTCGTGCTTCTCCCGGCTGTGGGAATATATCAAAATATCATCAATGAAGACTATCATGAATGAATCCAAGTAAGGCCTGAATACTCGGTTCATCAAATCCATAAAAGTTGCTGGGGCATTTGTCAACCCGAGTGACATCACCAAGAACTCATAATGCCCATACCGAGCGCGAAAAGCTATCTTAGGGACATCAGATGCGCTAATCCTCAACTGATGGTAGCCAGATCTCAAGTCAATCTTTAAAAATACCTTGGCACCTTGAAGCTGATCGAACAAATCGTCAATCCTCGGCAGCGGATACTTATTCTTGATTGTAACCTTGATCAATTGCCGGTAATGATTTGCATCGACCCATCCTTCTTCTTTACGAACAACACCGGCGCATCCCAAGACGATACACTGGGTCTAATGAAATCCTTTTCAAGCAAGTCTTGCAACTGCTCCTTCAACTCTTTCAACTCAGGCGCGACGATATAATATGGCGGGATAGAAATGGGCTGAGTGCCCGAAGCCAAATCAATGCAAAAGTCAATATCCCTATCAGGTGGCATACCCAACAGGTCTGAATGGAATACCTTAGGAAACTCATGATCAATGGGCATAGACTCAATAGAAGGAACCTCAGCACTAGAATCATGAACATAGGCCAAACACCCCTTCTCGACCATATGTCGAGCCTTCATATACGAGATAACACTGCGGGTAGAATGACCAGGAGTCCTTTTCCACTCCAAATGAGGTAAACCTGGTAAGGCTAAGGTCACAGTCTTGACATGAGAGTCCAAGATAGCGTGATAAGGTGATAACCAGTCCATCCCTAATATGACATCGAAATCAACCATGTCTAGAAGAAGTAAATCTACACGAGTCTCAAGACCTCCAATCACAACTACACATAAATGATAGACTCGCTCTACGACAATAGAATCACCCACTAGTGTAGACAAATAAATAGGAGCACTCAAAGAATCACTAGGCATGACCAGATACTGTGCAAAATAAGATGACACGTAGGAGTACGTAGACCCTGGATCAAATAAAACGGAAGCATCTTTGCTACAAACCAGAACAATACCTGTAATAGCTGCATTGGAAGCCTCAGGCCTGGCTGGAAGAGCATAACATCGGGGCTGGGCCTGACCACCCTGAACCATATCTCTGGGACGACTTGCCGCTGGCTAGCCTCCACCTCTAGCGGCCTGAGCTCCACCTCTAGGACCTCTACCTCCACCTCTAGCGCCTCTAACCCCACCTCTAACTGGCTGGGCCGGCTGTGGAACACTCGATGCCTGAACCATGACACATGAACCCTGACGTTTCGGTGCTCGAGGGCAAAGCCTAAAAATGTGACTTACATCACCACAAGTGTAACAAGCCCTCGGCTGCTAAGACTGCTAACCCTGACGACCTGAATGACCACCCCAAAAACTCTAAAGCGGTGGTGCACTAATTGGAGCTGGTGGTGCACTGTAGGACTCCTGATCAGAATGCTACATCTGAGGACCACGGCCACCTGAAGCACCGTGCGAAACCTGAAGTGCCGACTGAAAAGCCCTAGGAGGATGGCCTTTACCATACGAATCCATACCTCCAGACGAGGTACCACTGAATTGGCCTGAATGATAGACTCTTGTCCGACCCATGACCACCTCCATGCGATAGAACCATCTCAACTCTCTGGGCCACATTGGCCACCTCTTGGAAAGATATCTCACTCCAGTCTCCCTAGCAATCTAAAGACGAATCGGCTGAATAAGTCCATCAATAAACCTCCTCACCCTCTCTCTCTCTAGGTGGGAAGTATGATAAGAGCATGACGAGCCAAGTTGATGAATCTAGTCTCATACTGGGTAACAGTCATAGAACCCTGCTGGAGATGCTCAAACTGCCTCCGATAGGACTCTCTTTGAGTGATAGGGAGAAAATTCTCCAGAAATAGCTATGTGAACTGATCCTAAGTCAAGGCTGGTGATCCGGCTGGTCTAGCCAAGCAATAATCTCTCCACCAAGTCTTGGCGGATCCAGACAAGCGAAAAGTAGGAAAATCGACCCCATTGGTCTCAACTATCCGCATGTTCCTGAGAACATCATGACAACTGTCTAGATAATCCTGGGGATCCTCAGAAGATGCACCGCTGAACGTAGTAGTGAAGAGCTTGGTAAACCTGTCCAATCTCCACAAAGCACCGGCAGCCATAACTGCTCCATTACCGGCTTTGGCTACCACACCCGGCTGAATTGCTCCAACTGCTGAACTGCTGGAGTCTAAAACTGGGGAGCTACCTGATCTGGAGTGCGTGTAGCAGAAGTCTGGGCTCTTCCTCCAGCCTAAGAGATGGCTGGTGCTACAGGAAGCAAGCCTGCCCGGGTGACACTCTCCATAAGGCCCACTAGATGGACCAGAGCATCCTGGAGTACTGGGGTAGCAATAAACTCCTCTGGGACCTGAGCTGGGCCCACCGGAGCTGCTGGGCTGGAACCTCATCATCAAAGTCAACATGAGGCTCTGCTGCTGGTGCTGCTATGCTGGGCTGATCTCTGCCCTTACCTCGGCCTCTAGAACGATCGCGACCTCGCCCTCTACCCCTCGTGGGAGCTACTGATGGGGGCTCGGGCTTCCTTAAGTGGATGAGGAAGCGCGTGTTCTCGACATCTCTGAGAGAACAGAATAGAAATTCAATCAGCATTGAGAAACCAAACTGCACGACAAGAAAGAAAAGATGTGAAATTTTCCTAACTCTGTAGCCTTTGGGGGATAAATACAGACGTCTCCGCACCGATCCCTCACTCTACTAAGCTTGTCTGTGAACTGTGAGATCCATGTAACCTAGAGCTCTGATACCAATTTGTCACGACCTGTATTTTCCACCCTCGGGAGTCATGATGGCACCTAATAATATGAGCTAGGCAAGCCAATTATTGAACTAACTACCTTTTTACCCATTTTATTCTCTTTAACATTCTAAAACAATAATGCGTAAACAGCAAAAAATTTAGAATAAGAGGAAGAAAGCAATAAAACGTCTGAACATGAATCTAATACAACTGTTTAAGCCTTAATCACTCGGAACTAGTGTCACAATACCACAAACGATCTAAGAGTACTAAATACAAAGTTCGAAAATCAAAGATACACTGTTTCTGAATCTAAGAAATGAAACAGGAAATAAAGGATAGAGGACACGCCAAGGCCTGCGGATGCCTGCAAGTCTACCTTGGATCTCCGCGTGGACTGAAGGTAGCCACCCAATCTACGGTCCAAAGTCTACAGTACTGGGATCTGCATAAAAGGGTGCAGAGTGTAGTATCAGCACAACCGACCTCATGTGCTGGTAAGGGTCTAGCCTAACCTCGGCGAGGTAGTGATGAGGCTAGGACCAGACTACCAAATAAACCTGTGCAATTAAACTACATACAACGAAAAAGGAGTACAGAAATAAATAGTCAAGTATGGGAGGGGAAGCATGCTACGGGGGAGATATCAATCCAGTATTGAAAGATAGCAGGTAAATGGATGAAACAATATATCTCGAATATCAACAAAGAGCCAGAAAATAATAAATGCACGGCATCACCCTTCGTGATTTAACTGTCTTTCTCAACCAAACAACAATCACAAACAAATAGTCAAGGAAATGAATGAAATTTGCAATAAGAATCCAAGATGGGGAACAATAATTTAACAACAAGTCCCGGCAAGGGAACAATAATTTAACAACAAGTCCCGGAAAGGGACAACCTCAAAACAACAATAAAAACATCCCAGCAAGGGAGTCAATATAACAATTCTTTTCTCTTCTCACCTTCGTTTCACAATTCACTTCACAACTCGAGCCAAAGCTCCAAAGGTTTCAATTATCGCTCATACTTTCACAATTCGTTACACAACTTGAGCCAACGCTCCTCAATGATCAAACATCACAATTACTTCCACGAACTTTGCCCAACAATTAAAAATCATCACCAAGATATGAACAATACGATGAAGTCATAAAAATCACATTAAGAGACTCACGGTTATGCTAGATACCAACACATAGATACTCGTCAGCATGCCTATACATCGTACTCAACAATTATCACATAGCAAATAGGACTCGTCTCCTAAACCCTCAAGCTAAGGTTAGACCAAACACTTACCTCGATGCCACGAACATAATTCATGTCTCAATTATCGCTTTACCCCTTGATTCCACCACCAATCCGCTCGTATCTAGTCACAAGTTACTTAATTGCACCAATAGACGCTAAATGAATCAATTCTAATGCATGAAGATGAGTTTTCTAAAGTTTTATCCAAAAAGTCAAAAATCGCCCATGTGCCCACATGGTCAAAACCCGAGGTTCGAACCAAAACCTGGTTACCCATTCCCCCACGAACTCAAATATATAATTTGTTTTGAAATCGGACCTCAAATCGAGGTCCAAATCCCCATTTTTTTTGAAAAACCTAGGTTCTACCCAAAACACCCAATTTCCCCATGAAAATCATTGATTTGAAGCTGAAATCATGTTAAAAGATGTTAATGATTGAAGTAAACGAGTTAAAAGTCACTTACAATCGATTTGGAAGAACAATTGTTCTTGAAAAATCGCCCTAGGGTGCTTGTGTTTTGAAAAGATGTGAAAAATAATTGATTTTCGGCTAAGTATAAAATGTTGCAGGTTGCAGATATGGGAAATGTGAATTGCGAACCCCGACCTCTACTATGTTGGGAATTGCGAGAAAGGGCTCGCATTTGCGAGCTTGAAAATGCGAAGATAGGGTCACATTTGTGACCACTGGCTAGGAAGGGAGGGGATCGCATTTGCGATAGAACCCTCGCAATTGCAAGGATGGGCTGGCCTAGGCCTCTTTCAGATTTGCAGCAGGCCTCTCGCATTTTCAAGCCTGGCTTCGCAAATGCGAAGGGTGCAGGCCTAGAATGCAACATCTGAAAACCTGCAATTTTCTAAGTCCAAAATACACCCCGTGTGTGACGACCCGGCCCGTTGTCACGTGAGTTACCACCCCGTTTCCCCCCCATATTGTGTTGCTTTATGTTTCAATATCGGTATTTGAGTGAATCGGATAGAATTGAGTTGGTTTTAGTTGGAAATGAGGCATTTAGCCTCTTAGAAGAAAGTTTATTTTGGAAAAGTCAACCGGAAGTTGACTATATAGTTAGAAGGCTCGGATGTGAATTCCGGTGATTTGGTTAGCTTCGAGGGATGATTTTTGGCGTAGGATTGCGATCGGAATTGATTTTAGAGGCTCGGTGTAGA
>MU763091.1:99588-145843 GCA_026770625.1 Nicotiana glauca | reverse complement strand
AACTTTCTGTGTTCTCATGTTGTCAACTTAGTCACATTCACCTTTTGAAGTGATTTGAATCTTTTGTCCCTGTTCTAATCAAAACAATTATTAGTATAAAATATGGTTAGCTGTTGGCATTCTTGTGCTTGATTTTGAAAGCTTCGCACATGGCTTTCATCAAATTACTATAGAGATTGGCTGTGTTGTCAGTAATAATGGACTCGGGAACCCTGAATCGGTAGACAATACGATCCTTGACAAAATCTGCGACGACTTTCTTGGTTACAGTTTTGTAAGATGCAGCTTCCACCATTTCGTGAAGTAATCAATGGCGACAAGAATGAACTTCAGTAGGCTCAATTGGACCAATAACATCCATTCCCCAGGCAGCAAATGGCCAAGGTGAACTTGTTGCATTGAGCTCATTTGGCGGCACTTTTATCATATCGGCATGCACTTGACATTTAAAGTATTTGCGGACATACTAGATGCAATCTGTATCCATGGTCATCCAAAAGTAACCTGCCCTGAGTATCTTCTTAGCCAAGATGAAACCGTTCATGTGTGGGCCACAGGTCCCGACATGTACATCCTCAAGTATCTTAGAAGCTTCGTTTGCGTCGACACACCTTAGTAAACCCAAATTAGGAGTTCTTCTGTACAAGTTGTTTGCAACAAATTATATGTGATACAAAAATAAATTGCAATCACAAAATAAATATGAAGAAACATAATTTTATTAATAAAATAATTGTGAGTACAATCCTGTTTCTCCCTTGATTCTTCTCTCCTGATAGTCTCCGTAATTCGAGGGCTGAAGCAGTGTATTTCTCGAATGTAAGGATGATGCAGAGCTCCTGGATGTATTTGATCTCCGACTTCTTGAACTATTTCATTGTCAAGAAGTATCTGGCCATATTTTGGTCTCTTTGTGAGTATCCCGTGAGTTTATGGGATTTTTGAGACACCTCTTCAAGGGAATATGTATCCCTTTATATAGGTGTGAGTTAGGCTTTAGGGTAGAGTAACATCCAAGAAACCCTGATAGACTTCTAATACTCCTAGGATTTCTAGAGTCCTGTAGTATCTTTAATTTAGGATTTGGCTTGATCCCTTAAAATTTTGATGTCTATACAAGTTCCCTCCACCGTGGAAGAAGTGACTGGATAATCTTCGAAGTGTGCATTTCTGAGTGTGATTTGCATGCTCCGGATATTCTCCCTTCGACAAATACTCCTTGATGTCGTGGAACCAAGGCTTTCCGTCTGTTTCTTCTTCAACATGAGCATAATATGCCGGCTGATTATAGACCTTCACCGGAATGGGATCAATATTATTCTTATCTGGATGTTGTATTATAGATGACAAGGTAGACAATGCATCGGCAAACTCATTCTGAATTCTGGGCACATGTCGGAATTCTATCTTTGTGAACCTCTTTCTTAATTCCTGCACATGATGCAGATATGGAAATATGTTGGAATTCTTGGTAGCTCATTCTCCTCTTACCTGGTGCACAAGAAAATCTGATTCACCGATCACCAACAGCTCCTGAATGTTCATGTCAACTGCCATGTTGAGTCCTAGTATGCCGGCTTCATACTCTACCATGTTGTTGGTGAAGGGAAATCTGAGTTTAGCAGTTACCAAATAATGCTGACCCATTTTTGATACCAAAACTGCCCCAATGCCTACTCCTTCGAAATTTGCAGCTCCATCAAAGAATATCCTCTAACCTTCATATGCTTTGGTAATGTCTTCCCCTACGAATGACACTTCTTCATCAGGAAAATACGTTTTCTGAGGTTCGTATATTCCTCCCATCGGATTTTCAGAAAGGTGATCCGCCAATGCTTGTCCTTGGACTGCCTTTTTTGAGTTACATATGTGATATCGAACTCACTTAGTAGTATGTGCCATTTAGGCAGCTTCCCAGTCGGCATAGGTTTCTGAAATATGTACTTCAAAGGGTCCATCTTGGATATGAGGTATGTAGTGTAGGCATAGAAGTAATGCCTTAACTTCTGGTTCGTCCAGGTCAAAGCACAACAAATGCATTCAAGCAGAGAATACCATGCTTCATAAGGTGTGAACTTCTTACTTAAGTAGTATATCAACTGCTCTATATCGCCTGCTCTTTTCTTTCTGTCTCGTCATGTTGTCCCAAGACACATCCGAAGGCTCCATCCAAATACAAATGAATAAAGTAGCAAAGTTCGTCCTAGCTCTGGCGGGACCAACAATGGTGGCGTGGATAGATATTCCTTGATCTTGTCAAAGGCTTTCTGACAATCCTCAGTCCAGCTTGTTTCGGCATCTTTTCTTAGCATCTTAAAGATGGGCTCACATATGACTGTGGATTGTGCTATGAAGCGGCTGATGTAGTTGAGACATCCCAAGAAGCTCATGATCACATCCTTTTTTCTCCTAGGTGGTGGTAAATCTTGAATAACCTTGACTTTTGATGGATCCAGCTTAATCCCTCGACGACTGGCAATGAATCCCAATAACTTTCCTGCGGGAACCCCGAATGCACACCTTGCGGGGTTCAGTTTCAAGTTATATCTCCTTAGTTTATTAAAGAAATTCCTTAAGTCTGCTATGTGATTTGTGGCCCTCTTGGATTTCATAATGGCATCGTCCACATATACCTATATCTCTTTATGTATCATATCATGGAAAATGGTTGTCATGGCTCTCATGTAGGTGGCCCCAACATTCTTCAGACCAATTGGCATCATCTTGTAACAGTATAGACCCCACGGTGTAATTAAAGCCGTCTTCTTTACATCTTCTTCTTCCATCCAAATCTAGTGATAACCCGTGAAGCAATCTACAAAGGATTGGAGTTCATGCTTGGCGCAATTATCGATCAAGATGTGTATATTTGGCAGTGGGAAGTCGTCCTTGGGACTTGCTCAGTTTAAATCCCAGTAGTCAACACATACTCTGACCTTCCCATCTTTCTTCGGAACTGGCACAATATTAGCTAACCAGGTTGGGTACTCGACCACCCTGAGGACTTTGGCTTTGATCTGCTTGGTAACTTCCTCCTTGATTTTCAAACTCATATATGGTTTGAACTTTCTGAGTTTTTGCTTGACTGGCTAACACGTGGGATTGATAGGCATCTTGTGAGCCACTATGGACGTGCTCAAACCGGCCATTTCATCATATAACCATGCAAAAATATCCTCATACTCTCTTAGGAACCAAATATACTCTTCCTTCTCTATTGGTGACAAGTAAATGCTGAAGCGAGTCTCCTTGACGGTCTCAACGTCTCCCAAATTTACTACTTCTATTTCGTCCAGGTTGGACTTAGGCTTGTTCTCAAAATTCTCAACCTTCCTGACAATTTCCTCGGGTATTTCATCTTGTTCCTCTGAATCACTATTCTCGTATTGTGTTGCCTCATTACATGTCACAGTCACTGGTTCACAAGGAAGAATAATAATAACACTGTAGAATGAAAAAGCATAGAAATATTAATGAATAATGATAAAGAATAAATGCTTTTGATTAAAACTGAGAAAATCATTCAGACAAAGCTTGGATCAATGAACCAAGCATTTATTTTGAAACCAGTCAATCGTAAAACAAAATTACTAGAATTCTTAAATGCCTAGAACAACTTATGGAAGTAAAATCTGCCAAGCTACCCAAGGACTCGGCGGGCTCGGGATGTTAAGGCTGTCCAATTTCTGAGAATGATTCCTTTCTTCACGGTATGAATAATGAGGCCTTCTTCCTCCTCCTCCTTAATTATGGAACTGCAATCCATGTCCTCATCCTCCAAGAATAAATTCTTCAACCCTACCAGCGCTTCTTCTTCTGCGATCCCCTATATCGTATCAGCCTGGTGAAAAGATTGATCTAGACGTGGCAATGGATGCTCAAGAGGGTAATATGGCCTGCGCCATAGAGGAGACTAATTCCTATTTTATTGCCATGTGTACTGGTAATCTGAGCCCAAATGTGGTACCATGATTTTTCAGCTGTATCGGTTTAGTGCTACCTTGGAGGTCCTTTCCCAACCCTTTGCCGGGTTCATATCCAGACCATACTAGTATGCTTTCTATCTTGTTACTCCACTATTTGTCCTTTTCCACGGCGTTGACCCATTCAATATGATGATAAGTTTTTCCTCCTAGCCTTCTTCTATGCCCAATGGCCAGTATGGTTTGACTAGTGTAAATGGGGTTACTCCCATCCTCGTAAATGATTAACTCCTGATAGTTCCATTCAAACTTGACGGCTTGGTGTAGTGTGGAAGGCACAACTCCATCAGTATAGATCCATGGTCGACCCAAGAGAAGATTATATGAGGTGGTATGTCGAGTACCTAAAATTCGATGTCGAACCAAGTTGGCCCCATCTGTAAGCAAAGGTTGATTTCCCCTATCGTGTCCCTCTGGGACCTATCGAAAGACTTCATATTCATGCTTCCTACCCGTATTTCATGGAAACCTTAGTTCAACCTTTTCAGAGTGTCCAATGGACAAATATTTAGGCTTGGACCTCCATCAACCAAAACCCTAGCAATGAACTTGTCTTCAAATTGCACTGTGATATGCAATTCTCGATTGTGATTCAAACCCTCAGGCGGTAGCTCATCTTCATGGAAGATAATCTTATGACTCTCCAACACTTGCCTAACCATGTTGACCATTTCTCCACCGGTGATGTTATTGGGTACATAAGCCTCACTTGGTACTTTCATCAAAGCGTTCTTGTATACCTCTGAATTCTTCAGCAGTGACAAGATAGATATCTGAGCAGGGACTTTGTTCAGATGGTCAACAACAAAATACTCCTTTGCCTGTACTTCCCCTCCACAGGTCATCTGGTCCGGTCTCAATGATAGGCTACCTAGTAGTGGCTTCCTTACTTGGTCCTCCCAAGTGCTCCGGTGTGTAGACTCTTCCGGTTCTAGTCATTCCTTGTGCAACATCAGATTCCCCTACCTTGGCCTTTCCTTTTCGCCGAGTCTCGGCAACATAATCCTAGGGTATTACTTTTGAGTTGAATAAGGGTATGGTTGATACTATCACTGTGAAGGGTGTGACCACTTCGACCTCAAATGGAGTGGGGGTGGCCGCGGGCGGTGCCACCTCTATCTCGAATGGAGTTGATGCAGTTACCTTGACCTTGATTGGTGACTGAGTCTGTACCACGATAGGAGTGAGAGTGACTGCAACTTTAGAGTCATCGCCTTCTCGAATAAGCTCGATCGATCCCTCAGGGTCCCATTCTTCGTTTGTCTTTATAACGTATACACCATCACCTCGATGATCAGGGAGGGGATTGTAGTAGACATTATGTGTGGCTTCCTTCGTCTGTATGACTTTGTTGTCAATTAGTGTCCGGATCTTATCCTTCAATGTTCGACACTCAGTAGTGGTGTGCCCCTTCATACCAGAATGGTACACACAAGTTTTTTTTTGGATTGACCCATTGGGATGGATTTTCTAGTGTCACTGCGGGAACATTAGTGATGTAACCTACGGCTTTTAACCTCTCATACAACTAGTCGATGGGATCAGCAATGGCGGTGTATTGTCTGGGTGGTTTACGGTCGAAGTTGGGTCTTGGTCTTTGATACGCTCAAATTACACTTTAATAAACAGTGTAAGGCGGTCAGTGTCAAATATAATAACCCAACAAGTTTGGGGTCGAATCCCACAGGGAATAGGTGTGAAAATCTACTCGATTAGTGTGTCACTTCAGTTGAATCTTAATTCTATCCGGTTAATTTTAACAAGAGTAAGGTGTAATTATGATTTGAAGAAATAACTAATGTTGAGATTTAGGATGTAATTAATTGGATTAAAGAAACCAAGGTTATGTCCCCTTCAATGACATTTAATGCTACCGGTGTTAATATGATATATTTTTAATGGAATGTCCTTTTGATGTGCAAATTATTTTTAAATGACTACCCAATATTTTCCAATAGTTGGGTAGTATTTACTCTTTATGATTTTGCCAAATGTAAAAGAGTTACAATTAAGAACAATCAATATATGCCAAATAAAACCCACTTATTCCTAAGTGATTCTATTAAACAAGGGTTAACGCCTTGAGTCTTTGATATTTACTCCTACAAATTCTAGCCATTTACCCAAGCAAAGCAAGAATTTAATGGCACTTATTAATGTTTGCAACCACCAACAATAAATGAAGAATGAGAAGTAAATAAAAATCAACCAACCTATTATATATATATGCAATGGTAAACACCCATTAACATTACACCCATTTAGGGTCCATAACCTTAGTATTTAAAGTTAGCTACTCATACTAAAATACAAGATGAAGAGAATATTTAATGCCATAAAGCTTACAAAGTGAAAGATTCTTAAACCAAAAGCTTCCAAAAGTGAAGAATATTAAAGCCTTGTATTGTAGCTCCCAAAATCAGACAAGATACCCCCACAAAACCCCAATAAATATATTTATATTGGGCCAAAATTCGGGGCAAAATCTGGACAAAATACCCTTTTCGGTTAAATATGCGACTGCATTTCTGTCGCATAACAGACATGCGGTCCGCATTCTTGACACGGCCATCACATAGTTCAACCCTAGTTTCCAGGCCTCTGTCGCATTCATGATTTGCAGTCCGCATTGTAGAAATGCGATCGCATTTTGCATCGCATTATGTAACTTCAACAACCTTCAAGTTGAGTTTGCGGTCTATTCTGCGGCTCGCATACAGGTTATGCGATCGCAGATTGGACCGCATTTCTTGCATTGGATTTTGCCCAGAACACTATTTTGGTTTGCGATTCAATTGCACAATCTGTAGCTCGCGTGTTGGATGTGCGATCGCATATCCATAATTGCGATGCCTTTTTGCTCTTTTCTTGTCTTTTTGTGGCTTTTTGAATTCATTTCCCTGCTCTTAAGTCCTTAAACCACATATACTACAAAAATACCAAAATTACATAAGTATAAAAGATAATTTCATCTAAAACAAGCTAAAATCTAAGCATTTTGTATTAAATGTGCCAAAATTCTCCGGCATATCAACACCCCCAACTTAAATTCTTGCTTGTCCTCAGGAAACTAAGACAACACTATCCTATTCTAGACTCCATCTACAAGATATGAAACAATAATAACCGTGGACGGTGTTTGTTGTTAGTATTACAAGCATGCATTTTTTATTGCTTTACCCTTCCTGAACCATCAATATTTACAAAGAATAAACTTTGAGCCTCAACAATGTGACAAAATGTTACCCTCAGCTGAGTGCATTTGCATTTGACTCAAAAACTCAACTTCTGTTCAATCCTCACAATTTCTGTGCCCTCATGAGAAAGAAAGCCCCAAAATCACAATATTTACAATGTCAATAACAAGTGACGAATTTACAAACACACTCACTCTCAAAAAGAGTTTCAAGTGTTATAACATACCATACCATAGGCCTGCCCTTATTTTAACTCATTGCTTTATTTTAAGAACGCTCGGTTGGAGATCCCATAAGGACTTTTTAGGCTTGTAATGTAGGTTTAGGGAATGGTCGGATAAGCATTTGGGTACAAGTGACTTCACCCTCCTTGATCACTAATAAGATTCTTCTTTCTTGTTGATCTTTGCTTCTTTTCAAACCACATAACCTCATCGGCATCTAGTTACCAACATAGAACCACCTTAAATACCTCTCAAATTTTCTTCAAGGCTCCATATTTATATAAATACAAATATTTCTCTTTTTTTTATTTACTAGTTATTTCGGAGCTTGAATGATTTACTATGAGCACTTTGAGGTATATATTCCTACACTCAATGTAAAACCTTACCAATTTTCACATTGATACCACACCCCCAACTTAGGCTTTTAGCCTCATTCTCAATGTTCAAGGAGGGACGAGTTCAAAAGAGGGAATTATTTTACAAAAGGGGAAAGGTTTGTAATGAGGTGGCCAAAGAAAAGGTTAAAGGCTCGAATAGGGTACTAGTGATATCATTTATGCAATGGTCGGCTTGAAAGGCTAACTAGTTTTCCAAAAATCACAAAGACTTCCTAAGGTCATTTCTCCAACAAAACTAATTATTATAAGCATTGAAAAACCAACCGGGCAAGTTCTAGATGGCAGAAGTAAATACAAGAATTATTTACACAAAGAACTCACACACATGGCACACGAACTTTTTGGCTTACATAGTTTGAAGCCCTCGAGTCAACACTTGGAAACTCAAAGCTTTCATCATATATACATGTATAACTCTAGGTAGACATAGAGTCACAGAGCGAGCCTCAAGTTCACACAGTTGATATCTTTTTATTTTTTATTTTTTTTTAAATAATGGAAGGGTATATGCTATATACAGACACACATTCTTGAAACTAAACAAGTACACCAAGCCGTTCAACATGCTTCATTCTACTACCCTAGTTCTACTATTACAACCTTGGAAAAGAACCCGGCGAAGAAAAACCAAGGGGAGTTCATTGCTAATTACTAAAGATGGATAACTATCTACTTGTTTTTTTATATATGCACAAGGATAACCATAACTTATGTACGAAAATCACAAAACATCAATATACATAGAACAAATATGAATACATAAGTTCAACAGTTGCCAATGTCACAAAAATATATACAAGGCAACCACCCCCAACTAAAAGGCATGCATTGTCCCCAATGCATAAGAACATGAAATAGAGTTTAGGGGCTCCCTGAGGTGCACTAAGCGCTATGGGAGTCGGTAGCCGACTGAGTGCTGGTGGGGTCACCCTCTGATACTGAAGCTGGGACCAATGAGATCTCGGTCTGAGGAGTGACCTCCACTGGTGGAGGAGGGATCTTTGGATGATCCAATACTGGAGCTGGAGCTTGTGAACTGCTAGCCTCGCCCGTTGATGGTTGAGTGGCCAATAGATCTGCAGGGGCAACCATGTCTACTAGCGAATATGCTAGAGCTACCTGAATTGATGCTTGTTCTTCGTCCTCAACTGTAGAAGCAGCAGTCTGCTCACCCTTCTCCCGAGGGCTTTCATCCTCCTTGGACCAAGAATCCTCCTCATCCTCTCCCTCGTCTGCCTCCTCACTCTCAGACTCTGAAGACTGTCCGGACTCCTCCTTAGAAGGTATCTCAATATGTGCAGTGGGAGCTGGAGGCTGGGAAGTCCCGGTAGTCGGAGGTGAAATATCCGTCATCAACGTGGAGAAATCAAGGTCCAAACCTGGTGCTGTTGTGTCTGCTCCCTGCTCACCTTTCTTGGGTAGGAAGGATGATAGATCAAACTCCAAAGACTGCATCTTATAGAGCTCGGTCTTCATAGTGGCAACTTCCTCCTGGACCTAGGCAAGTCACTAACTTCACCTCGCTCGATCTTCTCAACCCTCAACTCAATATGTTGCAAGCGATCCCCGGAAGATGTTTGCTATTGTTGGAGAGCTATCACTGAGTACTGAAGAGGATTCAACGCATGTTTGATGAAGATAGGCAAGTTCTTCAGAAGCTAGTCTACTTTAGCATTGGCATGCTGAGCTATGAGACTAAGCCTCGAGATGGCTGGCAGTGCAGCAGAAGGCTGAGCAGTGGTGGATTGAGAAGCAGGCTGTGAAGTAGAAGTGGACGCAACTGGGGCCTAAGGAGTCACAAAAGTCTAGGAGTCAGAAATATCTACATCAATTGGACCCTGATTCTGAACCTTCAAGGGAACAACAACATCACTAATTCGCATTCGCATGATATCAATGTCTCTCAGCTCCTTCCCTGTCCTATCAGAATATGGCATGGTGGGGACTTTCACAACCTTACAGAGGGTTGTGATCAAGCAGGGAAATGGAAGTGAAGTGGCGTGCTGCTTTGCCCGGATCCCTAGCTCTCGGAAGATAAGGGCACCCACATCAATCTTGATACCCTTCATAATACATGCAATGAGAAGGGCTTTCTCAATGCCTATATCAGTCTCGTTTCTGGACGGTATCAGGCATGGGGTGATAAAGCTAAGCCAAAATTGCCCTCTCGTGTGAGATCCTCCTTGTATATTTTGTGCACAAGGTTGATCTAAGTAGGGGTCTCCTTTGCTATCACCGAAGCAATCCAACTATGCTCATTTTCCCTATTTGCTCATTTGGAATCATACTCGGTTGTGCCCGATTTCTAGCCAGGGAAGTATAACTTATTAATTTCCTCACTGCTGCAGCTCACATCCTTCCCCCGAACCAGTACAGTATCACAGAAAATCCTGTTGTGTTTGTGGTGTGCATTTTTGGAGGCTCCATATGACGTATAGAACTCACGGACAAGAGTCTCGTTATACTCAACAGGCGGTTCAGTGAAGCACTCCCATTTTCTTTGCTTTATGTTCTCCCATACGTGGGGGTACTACTCTTGTAACCCGTTCAAGCTCAATTACTTCTCAGCCAGGATCTTCCATTTGGTGATCCCTTCTATGTATAGTGCGCTGGACCCATCAACCCCAAATCGGAGGTGGAAGTCGTCTTTGCTTTTGCTTTTTGCCTCAGCTTGTAGGTCAATTGAGGGCAAGATCTCCTCCTCATCAGACTGGGAGGGATGTGGAACATTAGGGTCCATTCGTGATCGTTTTGCTTGTGATGCTATACGACTGGAGGATGCCCTTTTCTTGTCGGAGGCTGAGTATTTCTTGGGAGCCATATCTGTACGAAAGTGGACTGTGAGCAACCTTGTAGGCAACAGTAAAAACAAAATAGAAAAATTCAAGAAAAAGTTGAAAATGTGACAGGTTATGCGATAGCATAAGCACTATGCGGATCACAAACCTGTCGCAAACTTGACAGTCCATGCTGGGTTTCAGTTTGCGATAGATTATGCGATCGCATAACAACTATGCAGACCATATATCCATCGCATAATTGATTTGTTCACAAAACCCAAAACCCAAAATGTGATCGCATATTCCACGCAAAGTAGGAAATGCGATCGCAAAATGGTCGCAGAAATCATATTGTTAAACTGGGTACACTGTGTTACTCTGCGGTGAGTTTGCGGTCCACATATCAATTATGCGATCGCAAACTCGCCGCATTTTATCATCTTCCTCGGCCAACTTAGCTTTAGTTATGCGACAAAAATACAGACCGCATTTTGATTCTTGGAGCCGCAAATGTCATTGTTCCCAACGATTTGAACTAACACTTAGTAATGGTGGACCAAATTTTCACTACCCAGCACCCCTACAACACACACTAATTAACTAAGAGCGTACTATGAAAAGGTCTCTAATTACAAAACACGAAAGAAAACACAAAAGAATTGGAAACATGAAGCAACAACAGGGGAAACAAAAATAAGAACAATTGTACAACCAAAGCCTGCAATAATGGAATTGGGACAAAGAAGACATACCAGTGACATTGTTTATGAGCACACTTGGAGTATTAGATCACGCACTAGTCGATTTTTCCTTCTCCGTTCCTTTTCTCTTTGTTTTTCATTTTTTTTTAATTTTTTTATTTCTAATAAAATTTAAAAAAAATTGTTTTGTTTTGAATGTGTGAGAGATGAAAGGATGCGAAGACATACCTGCCGATTTTTTGCGGTGGGTAAGTTACTGCATAACACACTATGCGATCGCATAGTGAAAATAGATCCGCATAATGCACCAACTCGTCGCATCTTTACCACCAGATTTAGCCAACACACTGTGTTGGTTTGCGACCAAAATGCAGTCTGCATAGTTAAAATGTGATCGCATATGTGCAGCAGATTGTGCAAAGTGATTTTTCTTCCCTTTTTCATGCAATCTTACCCCGTGTTATGATCTTTTGAATCCCCTGCACTCTAACACACACTTTAAATTGCTCAATTAAATCTATCTAACAAAAATTAAAAACTCCATACCACACATGGGTTGCCTCCCATAAAGTGCTTGATTTAACGTCGCGGCACGACGAAGTTGACATTTCCTTGGATTCACTCATTGGTCGGGCATGGACCATCTTTGAAAGCCAGCTGCTCCACCAAATGTTTTCTCCATTTGTGCCCAAGTAATGCTTGACTCACTGGACATTCACTTTGAAGGTTCGGAGCCCATCCTCCGATTCTAGTTCTACAACTTCGGAAGGAGAGACATTTACCACTTAGAACGGACAAGACCATTTTGATTTTAGCTTACCTGGAAGCAATTTGAGCCTTGAGTTAAAGAGCAAAACCAAGTCACCCGACTTGAAATCCCTTTTCAAGATCTTTTTGTCATGGACGAACTTCATCCTTTATTTATACACAGCTGCACTTTCATATGCATGGAAACGGAATTCCTCCATTTCATTGAGTTGTGTTAACCTTAAATTTGCAGCTTCAGTCCAATCCAAGTTCGACCTCTTCAGAGCCCACATGGCTTTGTGTTCCAATTCTATAGGTAGATGATAGGCTTTGCCGAAGACTAATAGATGAGGAAAAGTACCAATAGGAGTCTATATATTTCATCCCACAAGAGCTCACAAAGGGACCCATAAAATCAATTCCCCACACGTCAAAGATTTCTATCTCCATCACAAAGTGCATGGGCATTTTATGCCTCTTGGAGATTGATCCTTGCCTTTGACATTGGTCACAAGCCTTGACCATTTGATTGGCATCATGATAGATTGACGACCAATAGTAACCACATTCAAGCACCTTAGCCGCTGTTCGATTTTGCCCCATGATACCCCCAACCGGCGAGTCATGGCATGATTTTAGAATTGGCATCATTTCTTCTTCCGGAACACATCTTCGGATGATGTTGTCGGCACAAACACGAAACAAGTATGGCTCTTCCCAATAATATTGCCGACAATCTCTCAAGAACTTCTTCTTTTAATAGGATTCCAAACCCTCCAAAATAAGGTCACTCACCAAGTAGTTAGCAATATCGACATACCAAGGAGCAGAAGTGCTAGATAGTACCAATATTTGTTCATTCGGGAAGGCATCACTGATTTCAAGATCTCCCTTTGGCCTTCCTGCTTCTTCAAGCCTTGATAAATGATTCGCCACTTGATTTTGCGTTCCCTTACGATCCTTGATCTCGAAGTCAAATTCTTGCAACAACAGGACCCATCGAATCAGCCTAGGCTTTGCATCCTTCTTTGCCATGAGATAGCGAAAAACATCATGATCTATGTACACTATCACCTTAGATCCTAACATATAGGCCTGAAATTTCTCAAAGGCATAAACAATGGCAAGAAGTTCTTGCTCAGTCATTGTATAATTCATTTGTGCTCCATTGAGTGTCTTGCTTGCATAATAGACCTGATGGAGAAATTTGTTGTGACATTGGCCAAGCATTTCTCCAATGGCTACACCACTGGCGTCACACATGAGCTCGAAAGGAAGAGACCAATCGAGTATGATAATAATAGGTGCCGTGGTGAGCCTTTGTTTCAATTCCTCAAAGGCTTTGAGGCATTTCTCATCAAACACATATTTGGCATCTTTCTCAAGGAGTTTGCACATAGGATTTGCAATCTTGGAAAATCCTTGATGAAACGCCTATAAAATACGGCATGCCCTAAGAAACTCCGAACAACTTTGACTGAAGTAGGTGGAGGAAGCTTGGAAATAATCTTGATCTTAGCCAGATCAACCTCTATACCATGTATAGAAATTTTATGCCCCAATACGATGCCTTCATCCACCATGAAATGACATTTCTCCCAATTGAGCACAAGGTTGGTTTCCTCACATCTCTTAAGCACTTGTCTAAGATTTTTAAGACAATGCTCAAAAGAGTCACCTACTATCGAGAAGTCATCCATGAAAACCTCTAGAAAATCCTCCACCATGTCAGAGAAAATGGACATCATGCATATTTGAAAAGTAGCCGGAACATTGCACAAACCAAATGGCATCCGGCTAAAGGCAAAAGTTCCATAGGGGCAAGTGAATGTCGTCTTCTCTTGATCCTCCAATGCGATGCTGATTTGGTTGTAGCTGGAATATCCATCAAGGAAGCAGTAGAATGACCTTCTCGCTAGCCGATCAAGCATTTGATCAATAAAAAGCATAGGGAAATGGTCTTTGCATGTGGCACTATTGAGCTTCCGATAATCCATACACACCCTCCAACCGGTCACCGTTCTTGTTGGGATGAGCTCATTTTATCATTTTCAATTACGGCCATGCCTCCCTTTTTCGGCACACATTGCACCGGGCTCACCCAAGAACTATTGGCAATAGGGTAGACTACCCCGGCATCGAACCACTTGATAATTTCTTTCTTTACTATCTCTTGAATTGATGGGTTCAACCGACATTGATGTTCCACACTTGGTTTTGTTTCACCCTCCAATTGGATCTTGTGTTCACAAATTCCCACGGGAATCCCTTGGATATCCGCAATTGTCCATCCAATGGCTTGCCTATGCTCCTTCAAAAATTCAAACAATTGTTCCACCTGCACATCATTCAACAAATAAGAGACAATTACGGGTAAAGTATCATTTGAGCTAAGGAATTTATACCTCAAGTATGGTGGAAACGGTTTAAGCTCTAGTTGCGGTGGCTCGATAATAGAAGGCTTTGTGGGCGGAGTGGCTCTATTCTCCAAGTCGAGAGAGAGCTTAGCCGGAGCATAAGTGTAAGATCCAAGCCCCTCCAATGCATTTATCGATTCCATATACCCTTCCATATCTTCACCATCAAAGTTCACCAAAATAGCCACCAATGCCTCGCCGAGGCATTTTTCTTCCATTTTCATTTCAACCGCATCCTCTATTTCATCAACAACATCTATGACCGAGATGTTTTCATACTCATATGGTAGTTTCATACCCTTGCTTGCTTGGAATGTAACTTCCTCATCATTCACGCTGAATTTGATCTCATTCCGTTCTGAATCCATTAGTGCTCTTCCTGTGGCAAGGAATGGTCTCCCCAAAATGATAGGGATCTCTTTTTCGACCGCACAATCAAGGATTATGAAATCGGCGGGCAAATGAAACTTTCTCATTTTTACAAGTACATCGTCAACAATTCCCATCGGTCGTTTGATGGACCAATCAGCCATTTGCAATCTCATACTTGTGGGCCTTGGCATACCTAACCCCGCTTGCTTATAGATTGTAAGAGGCATTAAGTTGATGCTAGCCCCATTATCACAAAGGTCTCTTGCAAAATCATGTGCCCGGATAGTACATGAAATGGTGAAAGCTCCCGGATCTTCTTTCGTTTGAATGGTAGTTGTTGCAATGATGGAACTAATCTGGTGAGTCACATTCACCACTTCATTCTTTGTAGTCCTCTTCTTGGTGATCAAATCTTTTAAATATTTAGCAAACCCCGGAATCTCTTGAAATGCTTCCACAAATGGAATATTCACTGATAATTTCTTGAGAATGTCGTAAAAAATTTCAAGTTTTTTATCATCAACCTTTCTCACGAGTCTTTGAGAAAATGGAGGAGGAGGTCTAGGAATAGGTGGAAGAGTTTTTGGTGTCTCTTTTACCTTTTCCTTTACCTCTTCCCGGTCCTCTTTTTGCACTTGCAACTCTTCCAAAATCTTTTCAACTTCGACAACACTTGGATCTTCAACCTCAACCCCTTGTTCGGACTCTTCTACTTCAACCATTTGTTCACCCTCTCCTTGTAGTACCTTCCCACTCCCAGTAGTAATTGCCATGATGTGAGAAGTTGGGCCACTCCCACTACCCCTTGGGTTCGCAATTGTGTCACTAGGGAGTGTTCCCTTTTGCTTTGGATTTCTTCCCCTAGAGAGGTCTCTTATTTGAATCTCCAATTTTTGAATGGATGCGGTATGAGAACTAACAAGTTCGGTCATGTTCCTCATAGAAATGTCGGATTTTCTTGATTTTGCAATACCCGTTCAAGCATACATTCCAACTTAGATTCACTAGAAGAACCTTGATTTGAGTATTGACCCTTTAAAGGAACATAAGGGTTTGAACTCTGGTTTGAGAAGTTATTGTTGTTGTTCCAATTCCTTTGGTTTGAGCCACCTTGGTCATTTTGCCATTGTTGGTGGCCTTGCCCTTGCGGATTTGGCCTCCATTGATTTTGTTGTCCTTGACCTTGGTATTGTTGTCATTGACCTTTATTCCTCAAAATCGTCATTTGATATAGCTTGTACATACTCCACTACATTCACCTTTTTTGTTTGACTCTCCGTGAACATTTTTGTCAATACATTGACATTTGTGGCAAGCCCTGCGATTACTTGATCTATCTCTTGATTTTTCTTAATTAGGTTGGTCAAGGAAGGAAAAGCGTATGCAATTCCACCTGTGGTATCCTCGGAGTTCCAAGCTTGATTATGCTGTGCCATTTTGTCAAGGATCTGAGTGACCCTTGTGAATGTCTTGTCCATAAAAGATCCATCAGCTACATTCTTGGCTATAGATTGATTCATCGGATCTAAGCCCTTGTAGAATTTTTCCAACAAGATGGAATCCAGAAAACCATGATTGGGAGACCTAACCAAATATAATTAGAACCGATCCCATGCCTCATGTAGATGTTCTCCCGGTACTTGCTTGAAAAAGAAGATTTTATCCTGGAGTTCAGATTTCTTACTCTGCGGAAAACATTTTGCCAAGAATGCTCAGACAAGTTCGGGCCAAGAATGAATAGAGTTTGGGGGAAAATTTTGAAGCCATTTCCTTGCGTCTCCAGCTAGTGAGTACTTGAAGCACCTCAACCTTAAGGCATCGGCAATGACGTTGTTCTGCTTGTGCATTTCACACATACCCAAGAAGTTACTAAGATGTTGTGTTAGATCATCATCAGTAGAATTCCTGAAAAACCCCTTCCCTTTGAGCATAAGGATTATACCATGTTCCACCTTGAAAGTTGCAGCGCCAACAGCCAGAGGCACAATAGCATTAGTGTCCTCAATATACTCCTCTATGTCCGCAAAAGGATTTTCTTCTTCCATTTCCGCCTCAATTTCTTCTTCATAATCTGCCATGTTTTCCTATCAACACAAAGAAAAACAAGCAAAGTGTGATGGAATAGAATAAGATGTAAAGTAAATCACACACTAATAAGTAATTTTAAAACTGTATTCCCCGGCAACAGCGCCAAAATTTGATACACTCAAATTACACTTTAATAAACAGTGTAAGTAGTCAATATCAAATATAATAAACCCAACAAGGTTGGGATCGAATCCCACAGGGAATAGGTGTGAAAAGCCACTCGATTAGTGTGTCACTTGACTTGAATCTTAATTCTATCCGGTTAATTGTAACAAGAGTATGGTGTAATTGTGATTTAAAGAAATAACTAATGTTGAGATTTAGGATGTAATTAATTGGATTAAAGAAACTAAGGTTGCGTCCCCTTCAATGAAACGTAATGTTACCGGTGTTAATATGATATATTTCTAATGGAAGGTCTTTTTGATGTGCAAATAATTTCTAAATGACTACCCAATATTTTCCAATAGTTGGGTAGTATTTACTCTTTATGATTTTCCCAAATGTAAAAGAGTTGTAATTAAGAACAATCAATATATGCCAAATAAAACCCACTTATTCCTAAGCGATTTTATTAAACAAGGGTTAACGCCTTGAGTCTTTGATATTTACTCCTACCAAATTCTAACCCACTTTCCCAAGCAAAGCAAGAATTTAATGGCACTTTTAATATTTGCAACCACCAACAATAAATGAAGAATGAGAAGTAAATAAACATCAACCAACCACTATATATATATATGCAATGGTAAACACCCATTAACATTACACCCATTTAGGGTCCACAACCTTAGTATCTAAAGTTAGCTACTCATACTAAAATACAAGATGAAGTAAATATTTAATGCCATAAAGCTTACAAAGTGAAAGATTCTTGAATCAAAAGCTTCCAAAAGTGAAGAATATTAAAGCCTTGTATTGTAGCTCCCAAAATCAGACAAGATACCCCTAAAAACCCCCCAATAAATCTATTTATAGTGGGCCAAAATTTGGGGTAAAATTTGGATAAAAATACCCTTTTTGGTTAAATATGCGACCGCATTTTTGTCGCATAATAGACATGAGGTTTGCATTCTTGACACGGCCATCGTAAATTTCAACCCTAGTTTCCAGGCTTCCGTCGCATTCATGATTTGCGGTCCGCATTGTAGAAATGCGATTGCATTTTGCGTCGTATTCTGTAACTTCAACAACCTTCAAGTTGAGTTTGCAGTCCGTTCTACAGCTCGCACTAAGGTTATAAGATCGCAGATTGGACCGCATTTCTTGCGTTGGATTTTGCCCAGAACACTGTTTTGGTTTGCAATTCAATTGCACAATCTGCGGGTCGCATGTTAGATGTGCGATCGCATATCCACAATTGCGATGCCTTTTTGCTTTTTTCTTGTCTTTTTGTGGCTTTTTGAATTCATTTCCCTGCTCTTAAGTCCTTAAACCTTATATACTACAAAAATACCAAAATTACATAAGTATAAAAGATAATTGCATCTAAAACAAGCTAAAATCTAAGCAATTTGTATCAAATGTGCCGAAATTCTCTGGTACATCAGTCTTGAATAGTTTTGGCGAGCTGGTGGTGATTGGAAGTGGGATGGTTGGGAGTTGTAGATGTGATGAATAGAGGGTGGTTGGGAATATCTGGGAGATGAAGGTTGATATATAAGCGGTAATGCTTGGTACGTGGGTGGAGCTATTTGATATGGGGGTGGAGGTGTTTGATATATGGGTGGAGGTGTTTGATATGTGGGTGGGCGTGTTTGATAGATAAATGGAGATTTTAGGCCCTGAGCCACCATTACTATTCCAACCTCTTTCTTCTTTGATATGCTTCCTGATTGTAACGCCTTATTTGTGGCTTGCAGTGCCTCAAAATTTGTTACTATCCCACTCTTGATTCCTTCTTCGATTCTTTCCCCAAGTTTGATGATGTCAGAGAATTTGTGATTTTTGATAACCATCAGCCTTTCATAGTACTGAGGATCCTGTGCTCTGACGAAGAATTTGTTCATTTGTTCTTCGTCCAAAGATAGCCTGACCTTGGCTGCTTCCGACCTCCAATGAGTAGCATACTCACGGAAAGTCTCAGTAGGTTTCTTCTTAAGATTCTGAATGTAGAAAACATCTGGTGCATTTTTTGTGTTGAACCTAAACCGGTCCATGAAATCCGACGCCATACTCACCCAATTGGACCATTTCTTAGGGTTTTGGCTGATATACCATGACAAAGAGTCCCCGGTAAGACTCCTCAGGAAGAGCTTCATTCGAATCTTTTCATCTTTCCTGACCCTAATAAGATTGTCACAATAGGTCTTTAGATGAGCCCTGGGATCACCCGTGCCATCGAACATTTTGAACTTGGGAGGTTTGTACCCTTCAGGCAATTCCACATATGGCTGTATGCACAGGTCTTCATAGTTTAACCCTTCTATTCCTCTATCGCCTTCAACACCTTGAACTCAGCTTGTTAACTTCTTGAGTTCTTCAGCCATGTTTTTAATGAGCAGGTTCTTCTCGAGGATTTCGGTGTATAGGAGATTGGTTAGGTAGAATGATGTACAATTTCCACATATATAGGGTTGCTTTGATGGGTTCTAGGAGCTTGGGTATAGTGATGGTCATTTTTGGAGTTTAGGGGATCGGGAATGAGTGGTGGTGTGTTTTGGGGAGTGTGGTAAGTGGTGGTTGGCGGGTAATGAATTGGCTGATGATGTTTTTGCGGCGGAGCTGGTAATGGGTTGGAATTCTAGGGTGGAGTTGCATATTGATTCGGTGCGAGAGGATTTGATGGATGTTGGTTTTGTATGTTCAGGGGAGGTGCTGGGTTCTTAGTATTTTGTTGGTTGATGTCAGGGACATTCAGGGTAAGTGACAAGTTTGCCAAGTTGCGAACCGCTCAAGTTCTCCTTGCAGTTCATGTCTCAACACCAGGTCATTTGGGGCTGGAGTACTACGGCCATCTGAGGTTTCTTCGTTCTCAACATTCTCCTTTCGGATACTACTTAAGTCGTCCATTTTTTATTTTCCTTTGCCTTTTGTGTTGCTTGGAGGAGGAGGAGGTGGAGGGCCTCTGGATATGGTATGGTACGCTGATGAGGCTAGTATGAGTGTACCAACCTAAGGGGATGTGAATTATCAAAATAAGGAAAAATATAAAGGTAACAAGTTAGTGAGGATTCTAAAATATTTGCAGTATTTAAACACATATTGCGAAAAACGTAAAGTCGTGTCTTAATTTGGGAGCCTCATTGTGCCTGAGGTAGGCATATTGACATATAAATATGGAGAATTTTAAGCTCCAACAAATGCTTCATTTCATAATATAAAAATAGATGAATCCCAAAATGACACTAAGATAAAAGAAAATAAGTCATTACTGGCACTTGGCCTTATTACATTTTTAGGAAAAAGCAAATAAATCTTGCAGATTTATTCCCAGAAGGACCTTCCCCAAATTTAATCTTCTGGACTCCATCATATATACCCCTAGCTCGCGCAGCCCTAGCAGCAGGTAGGCTATGGACAGATGTCCTCCTTCAGCTCCTTCATCGTTCAGGCAATTTTCTATCCTCTTTATGAATTTGCTTTCTAGTTCCACTATTCCCCGCTCCAAATACTCTAGTTTCCCATTGGAAGTGACTGCCATTTCTTTCCATTCCTCGATCAACCTCATATTTCTCTCATGCATTTCCCGGTGCTCATTCTCAGAGTTGTGGACCCTCTTGCGCAGCCTGTTGTATTTGACCAGAGCTTCAGCTTCTTCATTTATGATTCTATTTCCTCGACCGGCCTCGGGTGTCACCATTACTTTCAGATTGTCCTCCATCCATGCCGGGTAGAGAGGCTCGTACCTCGCATGATACCTATCTGGCTCAATGGTGTTCTTCTCCGTAATGATTTTGCAGTGCCACATGTGTTGAGCTTGGCACTTGTAAGGGACGTCATCATCTTGAAAGTTTGCCCTGAAATGACTCATCTTGAAAAACCTTGGTACAAACTATTTCCTGCATGCTTGCCTCATAACTCAAATAGGGACATAAAGGCATATCTTGCTCAACCCAATCAACACCAAGTGCGGAGCATCCATGGATCTGATGATGAATTCATCTGTGGGGAACCATTCAAACATCTATTGCACAGTTCCTTAGTCTGATTGCTGAAGAACCCTATCCATTCTTTAGCAGTTTTCGGCTGAGCAAACCTATCTGGAATGTAAGTCATCCGCTTGGGGTGATGAAAGGCAATATGGTCATTCCAATCCCTTTGTGGAAATTATTGGTGATAGTGGCCCTTTTGGAAATATTCCAACAACCACAACTGCAGCAACACGTTACAACCCTTGAAATGCTTGACCCCTCTTTGACAGCGCTACAAAGCCCTGTAGATGTCGGCTATGATCATGGGGACTATGGTATATGTCTGCCTATTAATCTGTTCCATCAAAGTCTTGGAAACCATGGCGAACCTAGTGTGGATTCTTCCATTTTTCATTAGGAATACTATCAGGCATAAGAAGCACACAATGAATACGAACACTCTGCGGTAGATGTGACCCAGAGAAGTGAGAGAGATCTCATCATGGTTAGTGCAGAAAGACTTGCTATGACCATACCTCCCGTACAAGTATTCGAAAGGTATATAAGATTCCTTCAAGCACCCTAGGTCGACATTCTTCTTCAACCCCATCATCTTTAAGAACCCTTTGCCAGTACAATTTTCTGGTACCAACAGCCCGGGACTATCCCAAACTAATCGCGCAAGCCCTCTAATTTCTTCTAGAAGCGATATCATTTCTATGTCGCCGAAACGAAACACAACTCTTTCATTATCCCAGAATAAAGTGGCGGCCTCAATCAACTTGTTGTTTGGCTCAATATCTTTCAAGGAAGGCAAGTTACCCAAGTACTTTCTCACATATTTCTTGTCACTTGTGGAAAGGTCCTCCCACCAATCTAGTAGCAATGGTGGGATGTTGCTAACCATACCGAATCTGGGGACCTCATGCCTCATTTTCTGCAAAACAAAAGGGTTAGGCCTTACCCCCACTAGACTCTACTATTTATACATTTACGATCAGCATATCGGTATTTAGTTCTCCAAATTAATACACAGAACGAGGTTGTGTCCTTTAGGATTGTGGAAAACCAGGTGGACTTTTGGATAAGGCTCATCTTAAAGGATCATTATGTGGATAGCATATTAATCCAACTAGGTTTGACCATGATGCATGCACAATTTTACCACTTGAGAGGGAAGGCACGGAACCGTCTACTGCACCGCTGATCGACTGGTTTTACCATAAATAAGTCTTTCCGAATTTAGGGTAATAATAGGAAGAGCACAACCACTCATTAAGCGTTGCTATAGAATTTTGATACGCACGAGTGGAATATGATGTGGATCATGTTTTATGCAGCAATTAATAACATGTAGTCAATTAGTTTCATGTAGAAAAAATAAATAAATACGATATTGAAATAATTAAAAGACAGTTATAGGAAAAGAAATAAAAAGACAAGTCAGTTTTAGGGATAAGAACCATAAATGCTTAAAAAGAAACGGACAGTTAAATTCAAATAAGGGAGAATGGTATGGGATAAAGCATGCTTGGGACTAATTCATAAGAACAAGTTCATTATGGTAAGAGCCTAAATATCTCCAGCAAAGTCGCCAAGCTGTCACGCCCCCTTTTTCCTCTCTTTTGACGGGGAGAATCTGAGTTTCGACATCTATGGGGGTAACTTATTTCCTTTTGGGAATTGGGTATTTTGAAGAGTCGCCACCTAATGTGTTATGGTGTGTTAGGGCACCTAGAGTGATTAACTCTTTGAACTAGTTTGCAGTATCAGAGATTTAGGGTAAGGGCTCGAAATAACCTCGAGGGGAAGGTGTTAGGCACCCCTCTCAGTCCACAACTGTGGGTCCAGGCCGAACTTATACTTATGAATTAGTCCATTAACGAATAAGTATTTGAAACAAATAATTGCAAGTAAAGCACGTTGAATGATGTATAACTCAAATAATAAGACAAAGATTTTGGATAAGTTGTGCATAAAAGGGGAAGTAATGTTTTCAAGCAAAAGGGATTTAGGGAAAGAGGGGTCCTAGGTACGTTAGCCTACAGGATCACCCCACCCAATACCCGGTAAACACTTCTCGATAAGGGGCTACACGTGACATTAGCGCGTACATATGCCATTCTACCCAAGTCCCTTCCCTTGGTCATAGCGTAAAGCATTCTAGTAACTTTGACAATGCTTATGCGTGCACTACCCGTCCCTTCCTTATGGCCCTAGAGGTATTTTAGGACCTCTAAATTTGGGCAGCTCTAGACAACCCCTAAGGTGTTTAAAAGGAGAAAATCTACACGACAGGCAACAACAGTTAGGACTGCATATAAGACAAGTTAGAGGCTCACAGTTACCTCTTCAAGTATACCACATAAGTGCACGTCTTCAAACAATACTCAAATAGGAAAACAAGTCTTAGAACATGATATCTAAGTGAGCAGAGGTTATAAAGTACTGAATTAGGCAAATACGTGAAGGATCCTATTTAATTTGCCTACTGATTAGAGTTGTTAAATCTGAACAACTTCAAGTGGTAAAAAAAATAGTTTCAGATTTATAGAATTTAAGAACGCCCTACAGGCTTGCCTAATGAAGAAAAGCTGAATAACTACATTGATATAGTGAAATAATGAGTAGATTTAAAAACAGATTTTGGATTCCTATAGGCATGCTCTCTAATGATAGATTATGGCAGTACTTGAAAGAATTCATTTAAGGAAAACAAACCATTGATTAGTCCAGTTTCGAAATAAACCAACATGAATTGAACTGACTTACTTAAACTAAACTAATTTTAGATTTATAGGCAGAATTTCTATTATTGTTCCCTATGAGCATGCTATCTAGTTGTTAAGAGCTGGCATTAGAAGCTCATTGGCATGATTTCTAGATGTAAATACCTAGAAACTTGAACTTGATCACATGATTAAGGCATGATATCTACTTGTAAAGTTGATTTTAAAAAATGTAGACATGACTTCTATTATCGGAACCAATTGAAACCTATAGGCATGATTTCTAATAGAGTAAGGCAAACATAAAAACTATATTAAATGACCCTATAGGCATGGTTTCTAAAATGATGGAACATGTATAACAAGTATAAAGTCCTATTGTCATAGTTTCTACCCACGTTACCCCACAAATATGTAACTACCCACTCCTTTTTCACTAATCACCCCAATATTTGTTTACAAATTATTACAAACCAGATGAATGAATTACATAGATAAAGAAAAAGAAGAAGTTACACTATAGATATCTTGAAGCAGGCCCAAGTGATTTCCCAAACCTCCAATAGCTTCAAATGCCAATTTCATAGACAATATCATTGTCTAGGTGCATCAGAGTTCCCTAAGTATCTCAAGGATCCCGGACAGTGCTCACACCTAGACTTTTTAACCAAATTGAGTAAGTACAGTGTGGAAGGGCCAGCCTCAGTATGCCAGAGTTCAGAGGGTTCTCAAAAGGATCCCAAGGTAGTACACACACAGAGGGGTCAGAACCTAGAGACTTAGGAATAGAGTGAGAGTGCTTGACGTAGTTTGAAAGGATTTTAGTAGGCAAACGGTGTAAAAAAGGATACTTAGTTGGAGTAATTTTGTAAACAAATGGTAAATAGCTTTTGAAAATAGTGGTGTAATTGAAAAAACAGCGGGTCAGTCAGCAATACCCAAAGTACAGTCCTTCACACATGGAAGTGGGAATTGGGGACACATAGAGCATATAGTATCATGAGCATGGCAATTCTTGTGGGGGTTTAAGTGATTAAGGGATAGCTATTGGTACCAATACAGTAGGAGTTTCATAAATAATCATAGAATCATCCATTTAAGTGAAAGATCAGCTTGCATATCAAAACTGGATAACAAGTAGACAAGCATTCAAAGCAGGGTAGAGTCATGTTGACACAGACTACTAGGGGGAAGGGTAGAACATGTTGGAAAAGCCCAAATAAGGTTAGACTAGCATGCTAGATGAAGCAGTGATGTAAACATGTCAATTGCATGTGGAACAATGGAACCATATATAGAGACAAATTAGAAACATGATAAACTAAAGTAGTAAAAGAAACAAATTGGTTTTGGACTTGAATTGAAATTAGAACATACCAGTAAAGAGATAGTAAACACAAAAGTGAGGAACATGTGACGACCCGGCCAACCGTCTCATGAGTTACTGCTCTGTTTCCCCCATTTATGCTTCTTTATGCTTTGTTATCTGTGTTTTGTGGTATCGGGTTGGTCGGATCGAATCTAGAATAATTTTGGTGAAGTTTGAAATAGTTAGTCTCTTTGAGGAAGTTTAAGTTGGAAAAGCCAAATGGATATTGACTTATGTGTTAGAGGGCTCATATGTGAGTTCGGATGCTTCGGTTAGCTTTGGGAGGTGATTTGAGACTTAGGAGTGTGATCGAAATGAGGTTTGGAGGTTTGGAGTAGTTTTAGGCTTGAATTGGCGAAGTTGATGTTTTGGCGATTTCCGGTTGATAGGCGATATTTTGATATAGGGGTTGGAATTGAATTTTTGAGAGTTTCAGTAGTTCCATTGTGTTATTTGGGATGTGTGCGCAAAATTTCAGGTCATTCGGACGTGGTTTTGTTGGGTTTTTGATCAAAAGCAGAATTTGGAAGACTTTAGAAACTTAGGCTTGAATTCGATGTGTTTTGGTTAATTTGATGTTGTTTGAGGTGTTTTGAAGGTTGGTACAAGTTTGAATAAGGTATTACGATATGTTTGTGCCTTTGGTTGAGGTCCCGGGGGCCTCGGGTGAGTTTTGAGGGGATGAACGGATCATTTTGGAGTTAAGAAAATTGTAGAAGTTGCAGGTTTTTACTCTTCGTGTTCGTGAGTGGACCCTCGCATTCGTGAAGGGCTAGAGGAAGTTAGTGGAATTTTGGCCTTCGCATTCGCGGAGGGTTGGGAAATGATGCATCGCGTTCGCGAGAAGGGCCTCGCGATTAGCTGGGTTTGAGGTCAAGTTGTTCATCGTGTTTATGGGAGAGGGAGTGCATTCGCGAAGAGTAATTCTGAGGAACCATCGCGTTCACGATGGTCATGTCGCGTTCGCGTAAGATGAAAGTTGGTCAAAGTAAATTTATGCTTCGCGAATGCGATGGTTTGACCGCGTTCACGAATAAGGAATTTATGCCTGGGCAGAAGGTTTTTAAACTCGTCTTGTCCTCGATTTTGGGACTTATTTCCTCCATAGTTGGTCATTTTTGGAGATTTTTGAAGGAGATTGAATAGTGATTCAAGGGGAATCACTTGGAGGTAAGATTCTTGGACTTAAAACTCGATTATTATGAGAATTCCACCTAGAAAATCATGGAACTTAAGCTAAAAATTGAAGAACTAGGGCTTGAAAACTTGGACTTTTGATTGGGGATTTGAAGAACCATTTGGGATCGGATTTTAGAATTTTGATATTTATGAGCTCGTGGGAAGATAAGGAATCTATTGGTGTAAAAATTTCTGAATTTCAAGACGTGGGCCCGGGGGTCAGGTTTTGGTAATTTCAGGATTTGTGCCCTTTATTGATTGCTTTCAGTTGGGCTTTGTTCCCTTAGTATATTTTGACGTCCTCGTTCTGAGTTTGGGATAGATTCGATACGCGTGGAGGTTGATTCGAGGGGCAAAGGCATCGCGAGCTAGAGATTTAGCCGGTTCGAGGTGAGTAATGATTGTAAATGATGTTCTGAGGGTTTGAAACCCCAGATTGTACATCGTAATGCTATATTGAGGTGAGTCACACGCTTTATGACGAGCGTGGGGTCGTGCACTATTGGGGATTGTGACTTGGTCCATCCCGATTGATGATTTTACCGTGTATTTGATTGAAAATTATTTGCCATCATCATTATTTGGGCTGAATGCCATATTTGGGTCTAATGCCAACTATTTGAACCCTTCGGGGCTTTTTATTAATATTTCCTTACTGTTTTGACTTATTACTTTAACTCAGTCATGTTATTTTCCACTATTTTCTTACTAAGCCATGTTTACTCAGTTTTAAGACTTAAATGATATTTTAAATGATATTTGGGTTGAGAAACACTGTTTTACTATTGCCCGATGGGCTTGTGAGGATTTTTGACTGTGTAAGGCCGAAGGCCTATGTTGTGAGGAAACACTGATACTGATTTGAGGCTGAGGGCCTGAGATATGTACACCACGTGGTGAATTGATTTATATGAGGCTGAGGGTCTAGTTTTGATGCCACGAGATGGCTTGTTATTGCGCTTGGGCCGTAAGGGGTCCCTCCAGGACTCTGCACACCCCTAGTGACCGCGGGTACCCATTATGATGTGAGATTGATTCCGAGGGGCTGGTATTATTCCGAGATGTTACCTGAGGGGCGAATTTGGTTATACTGTTCCCGACGGGCGAACTTCTATTTGTTTACCTTGCCTTAATTGTATGTCAATTACCTATTTATTATCGAAAAAGGATTTTACTTGACTTTTCACTAGTTTTCTGCTTTTAAATGGTTTTACTGCTTCATTATAGAATGCCTTGTGCTTTATGCGTTTTCTTACTTTCAGTCATTATTTACATTTGTTACTCACTGAGTTGGAGTACTCACTTTATTCCTTGCACCCTGTGTGCAGATTCAAGTGTAGCTTGTTCCGCTCCCGAGTGCTAATTCATTCCAGCTTCAGGCGGATCTCGAGGAGTCTTTAGGTAGCTGTTGGCGTTTGCAGCCCGGAGCTCCTCCCTATCTCTTTCCTTTTATATTCTTAGTTCAGTACTAAACTCTGTAGTTAAATTTAAGTATTCGGTGTTGTTAGATGCTCGTGACTTGTGACACCCCGATTAGGGTTGTGTTGGGTGGTACTTCCGCACTTTATTGATATTATCCGCTGCTTAGTATTATTAAATTATGTTTTAAACTGCTTTATGTTGTTTAACTGTTTAAAAAGTGAATTAGGTTTAATTGGCTGGGCTTGTCTTTATAAGAGGTGCCATCACAACCGGGATTGGGTTTAGGGTCATGACAAGTTGGTATTAGAGCCTACGTTACATAGGTCTCACGAGTCGTGAGCAGGTTTAGTAGAGTCTCGCGGATCAGTACAGAGATGTCTGTATTTATCCTCGAGAGGCTGCAAAAACTTTAGGAAAAACTTCACATTCTTGAAATTCTTGTCGTGTGAACTTTTTGATCCGAGAACTAAACTTCTGTTATTCTATTTTCTCATAGATGGCGAGGACACGCGCTACCGGACAGGATGGACGACCACCAGTGCCACCAGCTGTGGCCACCAGAGGCTGAGGACGCGGTCATGGTCAAGGTAGAGGCAGAGCAGCGAGGGCAGCACCTGTAGATCCACCAGTTGCCCCAGTTCAGGGCCAAGTCCCAGCTGTAGATGCTCCAACAACACCAGCTCAGGCACCAGCTGTGCCCATTGTGATTTCGGGTCTTCAGGAGGCCTTGGATCAGATCTTATCAGTTTGCACTGCCTAGCTCAGGCAGTTTCAGCAACTATAGTCGCATCTACTTCTCAGGCCGGGGGAGGTAGTTAGACTCCCGTTGCTCGCACACCTGAGCAGTTCGTGCAGGGACTTCAGACGTCGGGGGCACACCCTGGCCACCCGGTTGCAGCTGCTCAGGATTGTGTAGTTCCTGCTATGCCAGAGGATGAGTAGCGTAGATTGGAAAGATTTGGTAGGCTTCAGCCTCCGACCTTCAGTGGTGTAGAGGGCGAGGATGCCCGGGGCTTTTTGGACAAGTGTTAGAGGATGCATTGTACCGCGAGTATTATGGAGACCAGTGGGGTCGCTTTCACTACCTATCAGTTTTTAGGACCTACTTTCACTTGGTGGGAGGATTTCAAGAGGCGTAGGCCTGGCAGTAGTTCTCCGTTCTCTTTCTGGAGAAGTATATGTCGTAGACTCACAGAGAGGAGCTGCGTAGGCAGTTTGACTAGTTGCGTCAGAGGGAGATGAACGTGTTGCAGTATGAGTTGACGTTCTCCTAGTTGGCTTGTCATGCCATTTGGTTGGTCCCGACAGATAAAGAGAGGATCGGGAGGTTTGTTTATGGTCTTACTTATCAGCTCCGTATTCTTATGACTAGGGAGAGGGTGACTGGTGCTACATTCGAGGAGGTTATGGATATTATTCGAGAGATTGAGTCTGTTCATCACTAGGAGCAAGAGGAGAGGAAGGCCAAGAGGTATCGAGGATCTAGTAGTTAAAGTGGTGCTCCTTCGAGGGGTCAGTTTCAGCACGGCAGAGGCTATCCATTTAGGCCTGCTCAGCCAGCACGCCCAGGTTACCGTGGGGCATTATCGAGTCATGGTTCTCACAGTTCACATCAGGGCCAGTCATCACTTAGTTCCCTTCTAGCTCAGAGTTCATCCCGTGCTCCCTCAGTTCAGGGCTTTTCTATGCCGAGTGCATCTGCTACTCACTTCGGTGCAAGGGGTTCCCTTCAGTCCCCTTTTCCAGCATCTGGGAGTTGTTATGAGTGTGGTGAGATGGGCCACATGTGGAGGCAGTGTCCTTGTCATTTTGCTAGTTCATCCCAGTAGAGGGATCAATCATCGGTTTCAACGCTAGTTGCTTCATCACCACCCACCCAGACAGCTAGGGGTGGAGGTCAATCAGCCAGGGGTCGCCCTAGAAGGAGAGGTCGATCAGGGGGAGGTCAGGCCCATTTCTATGATTTTCCAGGCAGACCCGATGCTATTACTTCAGATGTTGTTATTACATGTATCTTTTCAGTCTGCCACAGAGATGCCTCTATATTATTTGATCTTGGATCCACATTTTCTTATGTGTCATCATACTTTGCTCGTTATTTGGGTACACCTCGTGAGTTTCTTGCCTTACATATTCATGTATCTACCCCGGTGGGTGATACTGTTATTATAGACCATATATACCAATCGTGTGTGGTGACTATTGGGGGTCTGGAGACCCGAGTTGATCTTTTATTGTTGAGTATGGTGGATTTTAATGTCATTTTGGGCATGGATTGGTTATCTCCATATTGCGCTATTATGGATTATCATGCTAAGACAATCACTTTGGCTATGCCGGGTGTGCCACGGATCGAGTGGTGAGGCATGATTGATTATGTTCCTAGTAGAGTGATCTCTTTCGTGAAGGCCCAGTGTATAGTTGGGAAGGGTTGTCTTTCGTATCTTGCCTTTATGAGGGATGTTGGAGCTGAGACTCCCAATATTGATTCTGTTCCAGTTGTGAAGGATTTCCCTGATGTATTTCCTGCAGACCTGCCGGGCATGCCACCAGACAGGGATATTGATTTTGGTATTGACCTGGTGCTGGGCACTCAACCCATTTCTATTTCTCCGTATTGTATGGCACTAGCGGAGTTGAAGGAGCAGCTTCAGGAACTCCTTGATAAAGGGTTCATTCAGACTAGTTTATCACCTTGGAGGTATGCCGATTCTGTTTGTGAAAAAGAAGGATGGCACTATGATAATGTGCATTGATTATAGGCAATTGAACAAGGTAAAAATTAAGAACAAGTATCCTTTGCCTCGCATTGATGATTTATTCGACCAGCTTCAGGGAGCGAGGGTGTTCTCCAAGATTGATCTCCGTTCAGGTTATCACCAGTTGAATATCAAGGATTCGGATATTCTTAAGATGGCCTTCAGGACCAGATATGGTCATTATGAGTTCCTGGTTATGTCTTTTGGGCTGACCAATGCCCCAACAACGTTCATGCATTTGATGAACAATGTGTTCCGGCCTTATCTTGACTCGTTTGTCATAGTCTTCATTGATGATATTCTGGTGTATTCGCGTAGTCAGGAGGAGCACGTGGAGTATTTGAGGGTTGTGTTGCAGAGATTAAGGGAGGAGAAGCTTTATGCAAAGTTCTCCAAGTGTGAGTTTGGCTCGGTTCAGTGGCATTCTTGGGACACATGGTGTCCGATGAGGGTATTCAGGTTGATCCAAAAAAGATAGAGGCGATGTAGAGTTGGCCCAGACCGTCCTCAGCTACAGAGATTCGCAATTGTCTTTGTTTGGCAGGCTATTATCGCTTGTTTGTTCAAGGATTCTCAACTATCGCATCTCCCTTGACCAAGTTGACTCAGAAGGGTGCTTCATTCGTATGGTCGGACGAGTGTGAGGAGAGCTTTCAGAAGCTCAAGACAGCTTCGACCACAGCTCCAGTGTTGGTTTTTCCATCAGCTTCAGGTTCATATACCATGTATTGTGATGCTTCGAGAGTAGGGATTAGTTGTGTGTTGATGCAGAAGGGTAGAGTTATTGCTTATGCTTCTTGTTAGTTGAAGCCCCACGAGAAGAACTACCTCGTTCACGATTTGGAGCTGGCTGCCATAGTTCACGCTTTGAAGATTTGGAGGCATTACTTATATAGCGTATCTTGTGACGTGTTCACTGTTCATCGCAATCTTCAACATTTGTTCAAGCCAAAGGATCTTAATTTGAGGCAGTAGAGATGGTTGGAGTTGCTTAACGACTATGATATCATTATATTGTATCATTCAGGAAAGGCCAATGTGGTGGCCGATGCTTTGAGCCAAAAGATAGTGAGTATGGGGAGTTTGGCATATATTCTAGTTGGGGAGGGACCTCTTGTAGTTGATGTTCAGGCCTTGGCCAATCGGTTCGTGAGGTTGGATATTTCGGAGCCCAGTCGGGTATTAGCTTGTGTAGTTTCTCGGTCTTCTTTATATGATCGCATCAGAGAGCGCCAATATGATGATCCGCATTTGCTTATCCTTAGGGATAGAGTTCAGCATGATGATGCCAGGGATGTGACCATTGGTGATGATGGACTGTTGAGGATGCAGGTCCGGATATGTGTGCCCAATGTGGATGGTCTTAGGGAGTTGATTCTGGAGGAGGCTCATAGCTCGCGGTATTCCATTCATCCGGGTGCCGCGAAGATGTATCAGAATTTGAGGCAGCACTATTGGTGGAGGAGAATGAAGAAAGACATTGTTGGATTTGTAGCTCGATATCTCAATTGTCAACAGGTGAAATATGAGCATCAGAGACCGGGTGGCTTGCTCCAGCGGATGGATAATCCAGAGTGGAAGTGGGAGAGGATTGTCACACCTCCTTTTTTACACACCACCCCAAAGGATAGTATATAAGGGAGTTTTTCCACTTTAAGTGACATTATTCGAAATGAGATTATTCATTTATCAGAGTCACCACTTGGGATAGTTTATTTGGTGTCCCAAGTCACCTGTTTATTTTAAATCCCAAATCGAGGAAATTTCGACTTTCCTTGTGAATTCTGCGAACCAGAAGTTTTGAATAAGGAATTCTGTTAACCTAGGGGAATGTGTTAGGCATCCCCGAATTCCTTGGTTCTAGCACGGTCGCTTAAACTATTATAATTGGCCCATTATCTGATTTTAATACATGTTTTAGCCTATAGTGTATTTTAACTTATTAACCGTTTTTAAATTATTTTTAGGAAGATTCAACGTTATCTAAAATACGTCTTGAACCACGTCACATGAAATGCACCCGCAGTCCACGACACGTTTTATCTAAAGTCGTTGAGATTTGGATTTGGGTGACATAAATGCGCACCCGAGTTTAGGAAAGTAATTTTTTATAGCGCGTCTAAAGCAACTACGAACTTTCAACTTTGCGAGGGCCATGGAAATTTAACTAAATGGTACTCCTCAATTTCTAATCAAGATTAATTAAATGAGGGCCATGCATTTTGAGATTTCATTTGGCACGACACACCTCAATTTTGTTAAAGGAAAAAGCATCCAACTAAGTGAACTACAGATATGCATATTGAAAATCAATTTGAAATTAAATATCACAACCACACCATGAGAACCGTACTCGTGATTCTTACCATTTTATCATTTGATACTGTCCAAGTATGAACAGATCCATCAATAGAACCAACAACAAGAAGCTTGGTTATTAAAGGTTATTAAATTCATTTAAAGTGGACTAGTTGTAGCTAGACCCAACTAAGCTTAGTAGAATTCATTTTGTTATCATCCCAAACGAAAGACAGCAAATTCCGTTTTTGAAACAATTTTACCAAGAATTAATCCCTAGTCCAATTATCATTGTTTTAAAGTGCAAGCATATGACCCATTAATACTAAAGAATGAAATAACGTTATACTGAAAAAGGCTATGTAAGAATGGCAAAATGCAAATAGAGTGACACTGAATAAGAGGAATACGCAGGTGTTAAAAGAACAACGAGATAAAACACGAAGATGTGGAAATCTCTAAGTCAAAAATAGAATATGGAGAAATCGGACCCTTAAACAGCTTGCTCGACATTAAAGCTTTCCAAAACAACTTACATTAATCGAGGGACAAGAAATCTTGGTGATGGGAACTCGATAATCCAGCAAATAACAACAAATGTTAAACAAGAATCACGAACCCTACTCAAATGACGACTCAGACTTCAAAACCAGTATCACCTCAAATCGATGTCGGCAGACTCGGAAACGGACAGAACCAGGACTGATTTTCTTTTCAAAACAAAAGAGAGATCGACGGCTGTTGTTATAGAAACGGATGAGCTGATAGGGTGGGGGTTATTTGTGTTCTCGTTGCTGGTTATTGTGAGAGATGGGGTGGGGTTGTGTGTTTGGTTGCTGCATTCTTCCGTGGATCTGAAGGAGAAGAAGGTGTTGAGGGGCTGGTTGTTCTTGCGAGTTGCGGCTGATTGGGTTTTTTAAAGTGTGTCCAGATTTAGGTGTTAGGTACTATTATATAGGGGTAGGGATTATCTTAGGGGTATGGGGTTAGGAATTATGGGCTAGGGAATTGGGCCAAAGACTAGAAAAATAGACTACAAGATTTATAAAGACGGGATGAACCAACCTAAAACTAATTCATCCTTCTGAAATTAGGCACAATTATAGTATAAAAATATAAAACTAATTTTAATTAATTGAACTAAACTATAAAACATAAAACTATTTTTTTGTGTTTTCAAGATTATATAAAGATAAGGTATTATTTTTGTATATATTTTTTTTAAAATACGAAAGATACGTAAGCTAAAATATTTTTTTGTAATTTTTATTTTTTTGTGACGAAATAAAGTAAAAGTGTCACAATTATTTAAAATAACGATATTAAACCTAAACTAAATATTTTACACTAAAAATTTGTAAAATCTTGGGGAGGGTCAAAATTCACATGTCTACAGCTGCCCCTCTTTGACTAAAAACGCGAAGAGTTTTCTGACAAAGGATGACTAGACAAGTTTTTTGAACCGACCCTTATTTAGGGAAACCAAAAGCTAAAAGAAAAGAGAATGCGACCGAGCCCTGGTATCTGAGCTGCCTACATATCCTTGGCTATAAAGGAATCAGGCCACGTGTAGTTCAAAAGTGAATGAGGTGATGGAGTACCGAGGTTGAGAGCCGAGAGAGGTGTCGTCGAGGTTCTGGTCCGCGGTCCCATTATTACATAAAAATCAAAAATGAAAAAGACTAACTAAGCCTTTCAGCTACAACTTACAATATTCCTATCTATAAATCCTTTGAAGCTTGATCTTGAGTCTTGGCTGGCTCTTGCTGCAGACTCCGATCTGAATCTTGATGCTCGTCTATTGTAACTGCTAGTTCATTCTTCAGCTTCGGATCAAGATGAGACACGCGAAGCCTATGACTTCAATCATATCTTGAGCAGTCCGCATCCTTCTCCACTTCAGCACTTTGAGCTTACTTCTTTTTTGTTCTTTTCTTTCTTTTCTTTATTTTGGACTGAGACTCATTCTTGTGGTCATCTCGAATCATGTACCTCGAGGTCAAACCAGCTCAGACACCAAAACAAATAAACAAACGAAATTTTTCTGCCCCAGTTTTCACTAGGAAAATTTTGTGAGTTATTTGTGACACAAATCTAAGCTATTTCTTTACTGAAAGCAACAAAAGTCAGAATTGTGTAACCTTGGAAATAGGGAATGAATCCCTAAATTGGGAAAATTGCCAGGTTATGTTGGAAAGCTGACCAGGTTATGCAGGAAAAGAAAAAGGGTCCTCGGGTTATGTCGAGGAGGTCCACGGGTTATGCCGGGAGAAAAGAAAAAAGGTCCCTGGGTTATGCCAGGGAGGTCCACGGGTTATGCCGGGAGAAAAGAAAAAAGGTCCCTGGATTATGCTAGGGAGGTCCACGGGTTATGCCGAGAGAAAAGAAAAAAAGTTCTTGGGTTATGCCAGGGAGTTCCACGGGTTATGTCGGGATAAAAGAAAAAGGTCTTTGGGTTATGTCATTGAGGTCCGCGGGTTATGCCGGGATAAAAAGAAAAAAGGTCCTTGGGTTATGCCAGGGAGGTCCACGGGTTATGCCGGGAGAAAAGAAAAAAAGGTCTTTGGGTTATGCCGGAGAGGTCCACGGGTTATGCCGGGATAAAAGAAAAAAGGCCCTTGGGTTATGCCAGGGAGGTACACGGGTTATGCCGAGATAAAAGCAAAAAAGTCCTTGGGTTATGCCAGCGAGGTCCATGGGTTATGCCGGGATAAAAGAAAAAAGGTTCTTGGGTTATGCCAGGGAGGTCCACGGGTTATGCCGAGATAAAAGAAAAAAGGTCCTCAGGTTATGACGGGGAGAGAAGGAAAAAAAAAGGTCCTCCGGTTATGCCGGGGAGGTCCACGGGTTATGCCGAGAGAAAAGAAAAAAGGTCCCTGGGTTATGCTAGGGAGGTCCATGGGTTATGCCGGGAGAAAAGAAAAAAGGTCCTCGGGTTATGCCGGGGAGATCCATCGGTTATGCCGGGAGAAGGGTTATGCAAAGGAGGTCCTTGGGTTATGCCAAGGAGGTCCACGGGTTATGCCGGGAGAAAAGAAAAAAGGTCCCTGGGTTATGCCAGGGAGGTCTACGGGTTATGCCGGGAGAAAAGAAAAAGGTCCTTGGGTTATGCCAGGGAGGTCCATGGGTTATGCCGGGAGAAAAGAAAAAGGTCCACGGGTTATGTCGGGAGAAAAGAAAAATGGTCCTTGGGTTATGCCAGGGAGGTGCACGGTTATGCCGGGAGAAAAGAAAAAAGGTCCCTGGGTTATGCCAGAAAGGTCCACGGGTTATGATGGGATAAAAAGAAAAAAGGTCATTGGGTTATGCCAGGGAGATCCACGGGTTATGTCGGGATAAAAGAAAAAGGGTCCTTGGGTTATGCCCGGTAGGTCTACGGGTTATGTCGGGATAAAAAGAAAAGAAAAGAAAAGGTCCTTGAGTTTTGCCAGGGAGGTCCACGGGTTATGCCGGGATAAAATAAAAAGGTCCTTGGGTTATGCCACGGAGATCCACGGGTTATGCCGGGATAAAAGAAAGAGGGTCCCTGGGTTACGCCAGAGAGGTCCACGGGTTATGCCGGGAGAAAGGAAAAAGGTCCTGGGTTATGCCAGGGAGAAAAGATCCTCGGGTTTTGGGGCCCTATGTTGGAAGGAAGCAACTAGATATTGGAGTCCCTATGCTACCATGATTTTGAAATTTTTTTTTCATTTCATTCTTCAATTCAATTTCCTTCTTTTTTTAAAAAAAGTAAAAAATGCAGGAAAGAATTAGAAGGAGACTTTCCTTTTGGATTGATTATTGTTGTAGAGTTATTTCTAGCCCTTGCGTAGTTTCTTTTGGTTGCACCTGCTTGTTGCAAGGTTGCTTTGAATTGCACATGTTTTATGTTTACAAACAAAGAACAATTGTTAGTTTGAAATGGTAGTTGGTTTTGTGGCCTTGATTGTTTTTGATCACTTGATCTCGGCCCAGCTTCTTTGATGAAGATCTCAACTACAACTATTTGCTCCCTTTGGATCGATTCATTTAAGGCCCTGGAAAACCTCTGATTTTTTCAGACTTTGCCTTGATGGTTGGTCGGTGGAACTCAACTTTCAATTTTATTTCGCCTTCGTAGGCCTTTCCTTTCTGATTCTCTTTTTTTCTTTTCTTTTCTTTTCTTTTTTTTAGAACATTGGGGAACTTTTGGCTCATCAAACTTTGCTGCAACGGCTAGTCACGTGGGACTTAACCTTTTTCAACTTTATTTCACCTTCATAAGCCTTTCATTTCTGGCTTCTTTCTTCCAACTTCAATTTCAGAGCATTAGACGCACCTTGGCCTTTCAAACCTTTGTCGAGACGGTTTGCCACGTGGGACTCAACCTTTTCAACTTTATTTGCCTTTATCGGCACTTCCATTTGATTTTCTCCTTCTAAGAGTTTTGATTTCGAAGCATTAGCTGCCATGGCCAGTCGAGGTTGACTTATGCCCCTTACGAGGCTGGGTGCCTTTTTGCACATTAGCTCGTGTTAAATGAGAACCCTGTAAATCAGTCTTGCCATCCCTTCTTTGTCTTGGTTTCGGAACAGTGTTAGACCGTAAGGGATTCAAAGAAAACAAACAATGGAATAGAGAATGAGTTTAAAACAAGAAATGTCCCTTTCGGGGAAAGGAAAGAAGGACATATCTGGAATACATGTGGACTTCAATAAACATGACATGCCTTTTGGACTGGATTCCTGATCTGTGTAAACCGTCCGACTCTCAAAAATTCATCACAACTTTTGCTTCACAATTCGAGAAATCTTGCCAGGACTTTGTCGATGCCGATGGCTGTGAAGATCTTCTTTTCGATCAATGGGTCCATTTGCGGGTTTACACTAGCTGACCTCTCTCATTTCTCTTTTCACCATCGCCTTATAGTGCCCGTGTGGGTTTTCACTAACAATACTCTCATTTTGATTTTTCTCTGCTTACCATCGCCTTATGGTGCCCGTGTGGGTTTTCACCAATAAGACTCTCTCATTTTATTTTTCTCAATTTGGATTTCATTGGATCCAAGTAGCTGCATTCTCCGATTCTTGAATCATTCGCATCGATTGATCGGAAGGACTTGAATAGGATTTGGGGTAAAAAGAGATTGGATGGAATTACAGCTTTGGAACCTTTCTGGCGAACCTTCGCCGAACAATTATAACTTTTGCCCCAGTTTCATTTTAAGGGGACTTTGGAGTTTTATTTTGGTATGACTGAATGTAACGACTCGGCCGGTCATTTTTGGAATTTACGCCCCGATCCCCCATTAACTGCTTCCCCTAATTTCATTTTTGCTATTTTGGTTTGCCAGGACGTTTGGTGTTAGGATCCGGAGTGTTTTGGGACACTTAGTCCCTAAATGAGAGCTTAAGTGTTAAAAAATGGTCCGTAGTCGGAACAGTATGAAGACGACCTTGGAATGGAAATTTGATGGTTCTGTTAGCTCCGTTAGGTGATTTCGGGGTTAGGAGCGTGTTCGGAATGTATTTTGGAAGTTCGTAGCTCATTTAGGCTTAAAATACCGAAGTTTGTATTTTTGAAGTTTCCGGTCTGATAGTGAGTTTTTTATACGAGGGTTGGAATGGAATTCCGGAAGTTGCAGTAGCTCCGTCGTGTCATTTGGGATGTGTGTGCAAAATTTCAGGTCATTCGGACGAGGTTTTGTTAGGTTTTGATCGAAAGCGTGTTTTATTGGAATTTGAAGTTCTTAGGCTTGAATCTTTGATTAATTCGTGTTTCCGGTGTTGTTTTAGGTGGTTTAAGGATTGGTACAAGTTTGAATGATGTTATGGAATATGTCTGTAGGTTTGGTTGAGGTCCCGGGGGCCTCGGGTGTGTTTCGGATGCTCAACGGAGCACTTTTGTGTTGAAAAGTGCTGCAGATTTTTTCCTTCAGTTCTGCTACAGACCTCTCTTCTATGCGATTGCATCATCACCTCCGCGCTCGCATAGTGTATTCCAGAGGGGGTTCCAATTCCTTCTATGAGATTGTATAGCCTTGTTCGCGATCACATAGTTATGCTTCCTCATCTTCTGCGATCGCATGACCCCTTATGCGTTCGCATAGGCCATTTTCTGGGCTTTCCATTTTTTTCTATGCAATCGCATGCCTACTCCTGCGATCGCATAGAACAAAATCCCTGGGCAGATATAAACATTTTAAAATGACGGTTTAGCCATTTTTAACGAAACTCAAGCTAGAGAGCTCGGATTTGGGAGAAATTTCGAAGGTTTTTCAAAGGCAACTACTGGGTAACGATTCTCTACTCCCTTAAGCTTAAAACCCACTAATCTAATCACAATTTCCTCCTTAATTTCGGATTTTTGAATGAAAATTTAGTGAAAACTTCATTGGCTAAAATATTGAGTTTTGAGTGGGCATTTGACCTCCGATTTGGGAAATTTTGTTATGGTTAGACTCGTGAGAGTACGAGGGTTCTGAAAATGTGAAAATTATTCGATTCCGAGGCATTGACTGGAGGGGTGTTTTGGTCATTTTACCTATTTTCGCGCCCTAGCTTTAAATTTAGTAGTAGAATCAGTTGCTTGTGATGTTATTTACGATATGTAATTGAATTGAATAGATTTGGGCCATTTGGAGTCGGATACTCGTGGCAAAGGCATGGTTTCTGGTTGATTTCTGTACCGGTTCGAGGTAAGTGGCTTGTTTAACCTTGTGTGGGGGACCTTTCCCCTTAGAATTTGTTATTTGGTATTTTGAGTGCCTTATACGCGAGGTGACAAGCGCGTACTTGAGCCAATTGTTGAAAATCCAGTTTTTACTTAAGATATTGAGATTGAGTTTCTTTCATATTTGCTTTATTCTACTTGAAATTTTAACCTGTGCTAGATTAGGAAAGCATGTTTAGTTGATTTAACTTGCCTAATTGCTTAAGTTGCCTTGACTGTACTACGTGAAGCATGCTAGGCCAGTACTACCTGTTGCTTGTCTTTTGTACTTCATTTCTGTGTATCTTCTGGTTGTGATTGCGCATTTATATTGGGACTACGGATGTGGGATTCAGGTAGCTCCCCCTTGTTTGTTTACTTTGGGACTACGGGTTCGATTCCCGGTAGATCCCCCTGCACTTTTACTTTGGGACTGCGGGTTAGATTCCCGATAGATTCCCCTTGCAATTTTACTTTGGGACTGCGGGTTAGATTCCCGATAGATCACCCTACATATTGATGGTTGGACTACGGGACGGTATCCCGGGAGATCCTTCGAATTTACAGATGTGATGGACTACGGGACGGTATCCCGGGAGATCCACTGGACAAATGAGAAAAAGGACTACAGGACGGTATCTTGGGAGATCCTCATTGTTATCACTGGTATTGAGTTGTACACATTCCGTGTTTACTTTGTTCATTGTGTAGTTGTTATTGCCTTGTTGACCTGTCTTATCTCACTGTTGTGCTCATTATTACTGCCATTTCTTTCATACCGTCAATTTATTATTATGTTTTTACCTCAGTAGGGCACTGACCTTCCTCGTCACTACCCAATCGAGGTTAGGCTTGGCACTTACTGAGTACCGTTGTGGTGTACTCATGCCCCTTCTGTGCATGTTTTTCATGTGCAGATCCAGGTTCCTCCACCCAGGCGTACTATCATCGACGTGGAGAGATCTAGCGGAGACTTTGAGTTATATCTGCAGCGTCCGCAGACCAAAGAGTCTCCTTCCTTATTCTATCTGTAGTGTTTAGATTCTATCATACTTTTGATGGAGACATTCTGGAGATTAGAGCATTTACAGTATTTCTTTTAGCCTGTGTTTACCGTGAGTTTCCGGGTTTTGGGATTGAGTTGTAGACTTCCGCATTTCTTTTGAGTTGTATAGGCCGAACGACCTTATATGCAGTTATTATTTTAATATGTTCAGTTTTAATAAATTATTCCGCAAGTTAGGTTGTTGTTTCCGCATTGTTAGGCTTACCTAGTTATAGGGACTAGGTGCCATCACGATATGTTCATGGAGGGCGAACTGGGGTCGTGACACTGAACCCCAGAGAGAGGTTGCCTAGGTATCCTTTCGGAATCAAGTCGAACGTAGTTCAGAGAACTTTTTTTTCTTTTGTTTTTCTGCTTTGTTTTGTTCTCTTTCTTTTTCTTTTCCTTTTCTTTTGCCTTTTTCATTTTGTCATTTTCTTTTCCTTTTCTTACTCTCTCTTTTATTTTATTTTTATTCTCTTTTCCATTTTTCATTTCATTTTCTTCGTCTTTTCTTCCTTTTTTGTATTTTTTTTTTCATTTTTTTTTAATAACACTTTCAAGTTCCAAAGAGGGTAATCAAAGAAAAGTAACCGGCTCAAAGGGTTTGCAAAGGGTTGATAGTGTTTTGGTAGCGAGAATGAAAGCCTACATCATCCTAATCTGAGAATATTAATACTATATGGAGGATCAACCAGAGTACCTTTGGGTTGCATTTGCATTGACAGTTATTTTAGGGACATTTCCTTCGATGTGTCCCAAGTACAACGCACTCTTTCGGCAGTACTCTTGTTGTAATGTATGGACCTTTCTAATTATGGAACAATTTTCCTTCAGTTGTTCCAACTCATTGTATTATTTCCTTAAACTTATCTTCTTTGCATTCTGGCTCTTGACTCATTATTTCGAAGTCTGACAGCATCTTAGGATCTGGGCATGAAGTCCGCAAGCATGTCATGTTATTAAAATCTACATTTAACAGAAATGAAAAAAAGAATAAGAAAAATGACAAGATTAAGAAAAGAGACATTCCTGGATAATGAAATATTAATTTCATTTGATTTTTTGATTTTTGATTTTTTTTCCTTTTTTTTGATTTTTTAAAGATAGAAGGGTTTATATCGAAAAGTAAGACAATAAGGTAAAACATCCGAATCACACTCTGAGATAATCCGGACGCAGAAAGGATAGCAAGACTCGCTACCGAGACTCCCATCTGATGGGAACTTTTATGCTTGGCGACCATTTTGTGGCTTTTCTTCTGTCTCGGCAATGGCCTTCAGTGCTGGATCAAGTTCCTCATCTTCACAAATCATTCTGACTATTGGTCCGATGTTGCGGGCAAGCAACAGATTGTTCATCACATTCAGAGCTTCTTCCTCCCAAAAAATAATTCTTTCAGTTTCAATCAAATCTTCAACTGCCCTTTTGCGGGTCCAACAGTCCTTTGTACTGTGTCCCACTACTCCATAGTGGTATCCACAGCTAGCTTCAGCTTGGTGCGAAGGGGACTCGGGGTTTGGTCGGTTCAGGTCCACTGGCTGCAATAGATTTAGCCTGATTAACTTTTGGAACAAGCCTGAATACGATTCACCAATAGGGGTGAACTGATTCTTTCTGAAAGGTTCTCTTGGGCGAGGATTGTATTGGGGATCATTTTGTTGGGGAATATATGGAGCTTGATAATGATGGGAATTTTTGGGAGGTGGAGCTCGATTTTGTGTATAATGTTTTGGCCTCGGGTAAGGTTGCGCGTTCATCACTGCATAGGGAGGCGGTACCACGACATAAGCAGAATCTTGAATGGGATAATAATGTGGTGGGACGATAGGGGGACACATATGATTGGCTGAATGTCCTGCGGGCCCCCTTTGGGCTTGAGACCATTATAACTCCTTCTTCACTCCCACTTCTATTTATCAAACTCTCTGAACCATTCTGAGCAGACTGCGATGTGGCCTTGAAAGCAACATAACTCAAGATTCGACCCGTTTTTAAACCGTTTTCAACCATTTCCCCGATTTTTATAGCCTCAACAAATGGCTTACCTACTGCAGACATTATTTTTTGGAAGTAGTCAGCCTCTTGGGCCTGTAGAAAGACAGTGACCATTTCAATTTCATCCATTGGATGCTTTACCCTAGCAGCTTGTTCACGCCATTTGACAGCATTTTCACGGAAGCTTTCCGCAGTTTTCCTTTTCAAATTGGACAAAATGTTCCTGTCGGGAGCGATGTCCACATTATACTGGAACTGGCGGACAAAATCTCGAGCCATATGATCCCACACGTGCCAATGAGAAATTTCTTGATCTGTATACCACTCAGAAGCGATTCCGGTGAGGCTTTCCCCAAAATAGTTCATAAGTAGCTCCTCTTTTACACCAGCACCCCTCAACTGGTTACAATATCATTTCAAATGAGCGACCGGGTCTCCATGCCCGTCGTACTTTCAAATTTTGGCATCTTGAAGCCAATTGGAAAGTGGACATGGGGAAACATACAAAGGTCGGAGTATGAGACACTCTTTTGGCCACTCAGACCTTGCAGGTTTTCAGGCTTTGTTCCAGGCTCTTCATCTTCAGAGTAATTTTCTCTTGCTCGGGATTTTTAACAACCTTTTCTTGCTCCACCGAGATATCATATCGCGGATGTTGAGTGAAAGAGTACGGGGTCACATATGTTATTTCTGGTTGAAGATATGGACCCTTAAAGATAAACATTGGAGGTGGTGCCCTTGAAACCGGTACCTGGGGGCGAACCACAGAAGGCATGCCGGGATCATTGGAGGGTGCCCCATGGGATAAGCGGGTTGGGCACAAGGGCATTGGCAACCTCACCTAATCTGGGGATCAACTCAGGGAACCCAGGGATTCCACTTGGCGGTTCCTTACCATTAGACCAGGCATCCCACATTTCCCATATGCGGAGCTGCAACATCTTATTCTCTTCAGCAACTGCTGGTTCTAGCTGTAGAATAGCCGATGCCGGGCTATCCTCAGGACCTACGATTGGTAGATTGCTTGCGGAGGCCATCTGTGCCTTTGGATCTTGTGAAGGAGGGGAGGCTAGACTACCAACAAAACCAACCACCAAAACCTGGATTTTTGCACACGCAACAACCTTGTTAGTTTTGAGACGCTTAACAGATAGTAAATCGCACATTTTGATACAATGCACCTAAACAGTTAAACGTTTCTATCATGTGTTTGAACGGTTACATGTTTCATCCCAGCCTTAACTAACGTTTTCAGTAACCTCTTTTCTTCATATTTGTTTCTCTCTAATCAATCTTGATTTTTATTTTGTTTTTGCTGCTCTTTTATTTTTTGGCCTTCTCTTTTTCTCTTTTTGTTTATCACTCTTTTATTCCTTGTCGCTCTTTTTTCACTATTTTTCTTTTTCTCTTTTTCACTCAAATTTTTCTTTTTTTTCACTCAATTTGTTTTATAGCTATGATCGAATTCGATGGGGATTGCCTACGTATCATGACCCCGCATGAATCAGATCTTGCGTAGTTCGGGAAGATTGAGAATGGAGTAAATAAGCTAACACTTTTTTTTTGTTTTTTTTTTTAAAGAAATGCTTTCAAAGAAGAAAGGAAATTTTTTTTTTTTGAATTTTTTTTTTTGAAAGAAAGACTTCTAAAAATTCCTTTTCTTTTGATTGGAATTTTGGGAATTTCAAAAATAAAAAAAATATTTTTTGTTAGAATTATTATTTGTTTTCTCTTTTTCTAAAGAAGGAAGAATTTTTTTTTTTTTTTGAATTTTGGATGTTGCCTCTTAATTATCGAAAGAGGGATATTTAAAAAAATATTTTGTATTTCTGAGTTTTTTGTTTATTTACAAAAGGCACTTCTAAAGAAAAGCGAAAATATTTTTGGACTTCAGTTTTTTTCAAAATTTTATGGACATTTACAAAAGAAAGACATCTAAAAAATATATTTTTTGGATTTTTGTTTCACATTTTATTTTTTGGATTTTTGTTGTTGGAAAAATACTTCAAAATGAAGGAAATCCGTATTTTGGATTTTGATTTTTATTGATTTTTCTTTTTCGTATGTAAGACATTAGAAGAAGGAAGCCGTTTTTGAGTTTAAAAACTTCCTTTTTTTTTTAATTCTCTAAGGAAAGATTTCTAAAGAAGGAACTAAAGGAAATATTTTTGGATTTTTTGAAAATTGGGGTCAGAACCAATGAGGTTTGCCTACGTATCTCACATCCGGTGAGAATCAGACCCGCGTAGTTCGGTCAGCTTTGACAGAACAGAGGAAACATGGCATTTGAAATTTTGGATCATTTTGAAACGACTTTTTTTTCTTTTCAGAATTCCGGCAGAGTTTCAGAATATTCTAAATACATACCTCTCATTTTTTTTGATTTTATTTTATATTTTGATTTCCTTCCTCTATTCTAGAAGCCAATCAACATGCAAACCTAAACAGACAGATATGCAAGTAGCACGTAAGATGCATCAGGATGGTCTTTTTCATTTAGGTACACCTGTCCTAACGGACCCAACCCCTGTGTTGAGTCCCTATGGTCAAATGCACGTGATGCAAACAAACGTACCTACTAGGGATCCGGCATGAGGCTATGTTATTCTAGGTTCAAAACCTGGGTATGCTGTTCTAGACTTGTGTACCCGAACAGACAACTCGAGCCTCGGAGTGGGCTATGTACCGAGAACCAAAAGGCCATCTGGCTTAGTGTCACGACCCGAATTTTCCACCATCGGGATCGTGATGGCGCCTACTCGTAGTAGCAAGGCAAGCCAACTTATTTACCTTTTCATCATTAAACAATTATCTTAACAGTCTATAGTATCAATATAAAACATTAATTCTAATGTAAAAAATAGCGGAAGTCTGTCTGATAAATACGAATCCAAATGCGGAACAGTCATTAAAACCTCTACCCAAGATTTGGTGTCACATTACTCACGAACTAATAAAGATGTACTAAAAACAATGGTCTGAAAGAAATATATAAGTTGTCTGTCTCGAAAACAATGAGGTAACAATCTAATAAGAAAACATAGAGAAGAGATGTCGGGCCTGCGGACGCCTGCAAGGCTACCTCAGTCTCGTAAAATGAAATCCTGCTCTCGTACTAATGTTGCTGCTGCTGCTCCTCAAAACCTGGACCTGTGCAAAAATGCACAGAAGTGTAGCATCAGCACAACCGACCCCATGTGCTGGTAAGTGTCTAGCCTAACCCCGGTGAAGTAGTGACGAGGCTAGACTGGACACCACATAAACCTGTGCAGTTATAAATACACAACGGAACATCGAATACGAGGAAATTAACAACATGGGAGGGGGTAACATGCTATGGGGAGATAAAATATCAACAGTAATCCACAGTAACAAACTAGACCAGCTTAGGCTCACAGTGAACAAGGAATCAATAAATAACTGTCGCAGCGTGCAACCCGCTCCACCAATATCACTGTTGCGGCATGCAACCCGCTCCACAAATATCACTGTTGCAGCGTGCAACCCGACCCATACCATTTAACAGGTATCACTGTTGCGGCGTGCAACCCGACCCTCATATATCATTGTTCAATGTTGCGGCACCGCTCCTCATATCATTCAATAGTTTGACTCTCCAAACAACAGTCACAATTAAGGGACATAACAATAAGCTAACATTTGACAAAAATCCCGGCAAGGGAATAGAATCCAACTAGTTCAACCAAACGTCCCAGCAAGGGAATAATCAACAACACTTTCCTTTTATTACTTTTCTTATCTTATAATTCACTCTACCATTTTGAGCCAATGCTCCCAAATCAT